>OVBA01004741.1:0-22418 GCA_900406435.1 Lepidium aucheri
AAAACAACCTAAAATAGTGCTCTAAAACCATTAAAAATCACACTCATCATATGGATAGATATATTATATATAACTAAAAGTCTTTTGAGAATATCTTGCTAGTGTGTCAAAGTCTTCTCATCTTCTTCTTTTCCCTTGATATTTTTGTGGCTTCTAATGAATAAACCAACAAACTTTGAATCGAAATTTTTTTTCTCAAATTTGTTCACTTTCTGGTGTGTAATATCCAAAGAACCAACGGAATTTCGAAGAACAAGCCAAACGATCTATCTCGGCTTCTTCTTCATCTTTGTGATCTAGAGCAAGCCAAATCTATCCTCTCAACTCCATTTCAAATTTCGATCTTGTCACAAGTTGTATCACAACCACTTGAAAATTTGAGTTCTCAATTTCTCAATTTCTGATCTTTTCTACTTCTTCAATTTATTTTCTCATCTCTCACCATTCTGTTCTAGTAAAAGAAAAATATAAAAACATGATTTTGTTGTTATTTTTGTGCGTTCCGAATTTCTAGGTTGCTAAATTGTTGTTTATCTCTTGAAGTCGTTAAGATCATGTTCTGTTCTGAGTATTGTTCGATTTCTAGGTCATCTACGGTGTTAGATCTCTGTATTTTCATAGAAAGTTTTGTTATTTGGTTGTTCTTCGTGTGATTCTTCATTTTTCATCAAGCTTTATCCTCAGATCTGCATCCATACAACTTGTCTCTTCATATTCTCGAACTGCAATATCATAGATCCATAAGATTTAGGTTGTTGTGTGACCAATAAGTTGCTAGATTTTTCTGTTTGCTCATCGTTTTGAATTGTCAATTCATCTTCTATTAAGATCTCGAGTTCTAGAACTGGTAGAAGCATAAATCGGCTATTCATCATTAAATCTGAAGCGTTTTGATGCTTTGATTGTCACACTCGATTGAGTGTATTGTTGAGTTGTGGTCGAGTGTACCATTTAAATGTTGAAATCGATTGCTGACAATCTTTTGCTTCATATACGAACTATTTAGAGTGTAAGCTACATTATTTGGATTGTTTTACTGGCTGTTGTGTTTTGTATATTGCAGAAAATATGGCCAACAAATATGATGAGGCACCACACTGCATAAACAACAAGTTATTGATTGAGTCTATGTGAAGGTTGTTGGAAGAGAAACTAGATGCCTGGCTACTAAAGACTCAGTCTACAACTATTTTTGAAGCAAGTCTCCAACACGATCTTCACATCGATCCTCGCGACAAAAATCAGGCCTAGATCGAGAAAATTGCAGCCACAATCGACGAAACTCTAGTTCTGGTCGAAAAAATATTCAACATGGTCGAGGCAAGGTTGGAAAGGGTCGAGACAGAGAAAGGACTGATCGAGACATAGAGAGGATGGGACAAGAAAGAGTCGATAGTGTTAAAGTAAAGGAGACTTATGTTCCAACCAGAAAGGTTGGTGATTAAAAGAGTAAACAAAAAACTATACAACTTAAGAATAAGTTAAGAAAGAAAAAGGACCATGATGACATAAGAAGGTGCATACAAGAAGCGTTTGAATCTGAGGAAGCAATCTAAAAGCAATGACAAACCACTCACCCATCCGTGGATACTAAAGCAAACAAGGAGAGAACTCAGAAATTAGAAAATCAAAAGCCAGAATTTGAGCAGACTTTGCCAATCCACAAGGAGCCCATAGTGCATAAAGAAAATGTTGAGAGCAACACTAAAGAAGATAAGGAAGCTTCAGATTTAGTAGCACTTGATGATTTAGGAAAAGAGCCACTAATTAGAACCAATTTGTTGAAGCATGGGATGTGTCTTCACCAAGAACAAGAGAATGAGTACCCTTAAAAGAACCAACAAACTAAGAATAAGGCAGTAGAACAACTCACCTCTCTCAAAAAGTTCTTGAAAGCTAAGTGTAGTCTTGATATATGTGTATTTTAGTATGTTTTAGGTATTTTTTACTTAATGTTGCATACATTTTATAACATTTTCACATGTTCTAAGGTCTCAATAATTTCACTTGTACACTTTACATTTGCATTGCACGAATGTCATATATGAAGAGTTTTCAGGTACTTTGGGAGCATAATTGGAGCATCCAGAACCTTATGGAAGCTTTAGGACCAGATGATGAGCTTTAAGCACAACCATGAGCACGAAATTCGAGTATGGAGTCAAGTCTCCCAACACTCAAGATATAGTCGAGTCGCCACCCGCCGCCACTCGCCACCACTCGCTGTCACTCGATGGTGATGCCAAGGCTACTTACACTCGAAAGGCCACTTTACTTAAAGTGGTTGAACTAAGCCGCTCACCACTCGAAATAGGCCACTACACCTACTAGGCCTAACCATCTTTAGTCTCGAGACAATGTGTTGATTTTCTATTTTTTAGGTTAAGCAGGGGTGTGAGTATAAATACCCTTTTGATGTTATGAACATTTTTTATCTAAGTTTTACCGCTGCTTCAGAAACCTTTTAAGATTTTCGTTGTTGTAATTCCAAAACAAGAATTCTTCCTTAATTTTATGATCATTTAGGCAACTTCAGTTTAATTTTAGTGAAGTCTTTTTCATTCTGAATTCTAAGATCATGTCATCCACTTTGATTGTTATTTTGTTTGCTTCACTTATGTGTTCTGAATAGATTAGCTAGTGTTCGTGAGTAGACTAGACCAGCGTGGATCTTAAGTTCACTAGGCCGCTTAAGGATACATTTGCTTTGGTTTCTTCTGGTTCGATGTTGTTAAATGCTTATTTCATTCTGATCAAATGAAATTTTTTCTTAGACGTTTAGTACTCGAAAGGTGTAATGAACTATATGATTTAACCGTTTTAGAGATTTGCATACTTATCTCAAGAGAATGAATGTATAATGTGTTGATTAGGCTCAAATTAGTTGTTGTTTCATGCTAGTTCGGCTGATTAAACGCTTATGAAGATAATGTATGTTGAGAGCTTTCCCTAGTTTATTTGCCACAAAAGTGGATTCATTAGGTATGAACTAATTGCCCAAAAACTTGCACTGTTGGAGTTTTGTTAAGCGATTTAGTAAATTCAAGTGAGGCGCTGGTCCATGATCTCTAACCTTCAAGAACCCCTCTTTCTCACATGTTGCTTAATTCCTTGAGCTAGTTTTATTTCTTCTTTCGCTGCATTCTGATTTTACTGCACCTTGCTTTCACTGTACTTTTACTCATTGCTTTTACGCCTCTTGATTTAGACTTGTGTTCTGGATAGTATTTTATATTATTATTTCTTGTTTAAATTTCTCGTTTAGGTTATAGATAACGAAACCATTAAATTGGGCTTGAATTAGAGTAGTCAATCACATTTTGATTGCTAGTTACACTCCTACTTGGATTGACACATATTATACTACATCGACATATTAGTGTAATATGATTTGAAAAATAGGCTAAAATCTTGTTATCGATTGGCACAGTTTCCAATTGGGTTTTTCTTTACTATGTGTAGAATTTTATACTTTCTAAGATCAAGTTATATTTCTGTTTCTCGTTTTTGCCTTTGTTTGTTTGAAGGTGAACTTACAACTCGAGTTGAACTCCTTGTTGTATGCATACACATTCTCAAATTAGCCAGAATCTTCTCCCTCTCCTAGACAACAGTGACAGACTTCCACGTGAGTTGAGAGAACGAGTAACCAACTCTGCAGCGAACAAGAAAAATTAGGAGAAATTACATCCCATGATGGATCAAATTCAAAGACGATGTTGGCGCCGTAGGAAATGCACCATGAACAAGTGTTACCTGTTAGGATACCTAGAACAATTGGAGCAAGAGACGCACCTAGTAGTCACACTCAGCGACAGGAAATTGTTCCTTCAGCCATTCCGATCAATAACTTTGAGATCAAAAGTAATCTCATCACTATGGTACAAAACCGCATGTTTCATAGACTGCCTGTGGAGGACCATCTCGATCATCTAGATAAGTTTGAAAGGCTATGCATCCTTACTAAGATCAATGGAGTTAGTGAGGATGCCTTTAAGTTGAGGTTGTTTACATTCACTCTTGGGGACAAAGCACATACTTGGGAGAAACATTTACCTCAGGGCTCTATCACTTCATGGGACGCTTGAAAATCTGCTTTTCTTGCCAAGTTTTTCTCTACCTCCAGGACTGCAAAACACCGCAATGAGATTTCCAACTTTGTGCAGAAGAATTCAGAGTTATTCTTTGAAGCGTGGGAGCAGTACAAAACGTACCAAACTCAGTGTCCTCACAACGGCTTCACTACTCAAAGCTACTGAGCAATCTCTATCGCGGTGTTCTACCATAGCTCTGCATTATATTGGATACAGCCAGCCATGGCAACTTCCTAAACAACGATGTTGATGACGGCTGGGAGTTTGTGGAGAACCTTGCCTAAGCAGATGGGCAATATGGCGAAGAATTTGATAGAAGTGTCAGAGGTACCGTAGATTTGGATGAAGTGAGTAGGAAGGAATTCAGATCTATGAATGACAAGTTGAACAACTTGCTCATGGTACATCAGAAACACGTGTACTCAATATGTAACGATGACCTAGTTCAAGACAAAGAGGATGATCAGAATGAACAGGTTAGTTTTGTGCAGAATCAAGGAGGAGGCTACAAACAATACAACAACTATAAGAAGCATCCAAACCTCTCCTACACGAACACCAACATTGCAAATCCCCAAGATCAGGTTGTACCCACCCAAACCCCAAGCCATTCAGCAAAAAAGCGTATGTACTGAAACAACAATACCACCAGAGTTTTCAGCCAGCTCCGATCATACCACCAGGGTATGAAGCACAGACTATGCAGCTTACTCAATAGAGTCCTGAGGTTATGGATTTTCTCCAACAGATTCTGCAAGGACAAACTAAAATAGTTAGTGAGTTAAAACAAGGTTAACTGAGGTCCACACAAAGATAGACGCATCTCACAATGATCTCAACTGCAAATTTGAGACATTGAATGCTCGACTTAAGTATGTTGAGAGTAAACAAGCCTCCTCATCTCATGTAAATACACCTAAACAACTCCCTGGGAAATCAGTTCAAAACCCCAAGGAATACCATGCCAATGCCTTACTCTACAGAGCGGACGTGAGCTCTAATTCGTGCAAAGAGTGGTAAGGATACTGAGGACAGTAATGTTCAGGTGGGGGAGGATTGCCTCATCAAGGATCACACCGAAAAATCCACTCCATAGGCTCCACTCGACAAGTGACTTGACCTAATGACGGTCGCATGCCACCTACTGTGGAAAACCCCACGCAAGATACCAATCTCGATACACCAAACTGAGTTGAGTCTAATTTCACAACCTCTGATGCTCAAAAACCATTAGCAACTCAGAAGAAGAACAAACATTTCGTCTCGCAACCATACAAACCTCAAATGCCTTTTCCTCAAAGGTTAAAGAAGGATTTGACTGAGAAGTATAAAGCTCTGTTCGACAAGTAGATGCAAGACATAGAGGTGAAGATTCCCATCTTGGATGCTTTTATGCTGATACCTCTTAACCAGAAATTCCTGAAATATGCAGTTAAGGAAAGGAATCAAGAAGTTGAGGGTATGGTAGTATTGACTCACGAGATTAGCGTCATCATCCAAAGGAAGGTTGTGCCAAAGAAGCTTGGTGATCCTGGCACATTCATGATCCCTTGTTCACTCAGACCCTTATCATTCAGTAAGTGCTTATGCGACCTTGATGCATCAATAAGCCTCATGTCACTTTCAGTTGCACAGAGGTTAGGCTTTACTGATTACAAAACCTGCAAAATATTGTTGGTTTTAGCGGATAGATCAGTGAGAGTTCCTCATGGCATTTTAGAGGATCTTTCTATGAAGGTCAAGAAGTTGTAATACCAACTGAATTCGTTGTGCGGACATGGACGAAGAACCCAAGGACCCATTGCTCTTTGGAAGACCATTCTTAGCAACAATTGGAGCATTGATTAATGTAAGGAATGAAACAATTGAGTTGAATATGGGTCAGAACCTTAAAATGAAGTTCAACATCAATGACACTATGAAGAAACCAACCATTGAAAGTAAGGTGTTCTCAGTTCAGGAAATGAATGTTGTAGCCTCTGAGCTATTGGAGGAGTTGGCAGCAGAAGTCAACTACAAGTCGCTTTGACTAAACTAGTTGCAGATGGGTACTTGAGTAAGGAAACTTAATGTTATGGGAAGCTTTTAGATGCTCACAAGCTAGTCAAGAGTTCAGTTGTGATTGAGGAGTTGGATGAAACGAGTTCTAAGTTCTGAGTTTTGAGTAATTAGCAAAAATTTGACAGTATTCGTGCCTGACTCGACCATGATATTCGAGCTACAAATGCTCGACAGCACCACTTCTACAGTCAATAAAGATTGGTCTTAGCTTAAAGCTCCTAAAGTGGAATTTAAATCACTTCCTACAAGGCTAATGTAAGCTTTCTTGGGCTCTAATTCCACTTATCATGTGATTGTTAATCACGATTTGAGTGGTGATGAATTGAACAATGCTATTGACTGAACTAAAACGGTTTAGAAGAGCCATAGGTTATTTTCTAGCTGATATTAGAGGCATATCACCTAGTCTTTGCACTCATAGGATTCACCTTGAAAATGAATCATATTCAAGCACTGAGCCTCAAAGGAGGTTGCATCCGAATTTGAAGGAAGTATTGAAAAAGGAAATTCTTAAATTGCTAGATGTTGATGTCATTTATCCAATATCTAATAGTAAGTGGGTTTCACCCGTTCATTGTGTCTCTAAAAAGGGAGGAATTATTGTTGTTATGAATGAGAATAATAAATTGATCACCACTCAAACTATCACTGGCCATAGAATGTGTATTGATAATAGGAAGTTGAATTCTTCATCTAGGAAAGATCATTTCTCACTTCCTTTCTTTTATCAAATGGTAGAACGGTTTAGCTAATCATAAATACTACTACTTTTTAGATGGGTGTAGTGGGTTCTTTCAAATCCCTATACACCCGATGTGCAAGCAAAACCACTTTTACTTGTCCCTACGGAACATTTGCAAATAGAAGAATGCCATTCGGTTTGTGCAATGCACCTGCGACTTTTCAAGTTGCATGACTTCTATCTTTTCACATCTGGTCGAGGAGATGGTTAAATTTTTCATGGACAATTTCTCTATCTATGGCTCCTTTTTCTCCTCTTGTTTGTCAAATCTGTGCAGGGTACTTAGCAGGTGTGTGGAAACGAACTTGGTGCTGAGCTGGGAGAAGTGTCATTTCATGGTCAGGGAAGGAATTCAGTTTTGACTCCGAGTGTCTGGAAGCATTCTTGAAAATCAAGGAAGCTTTGGTGTCTACACCAATAGTCCAAGCCCATGATTGGACCCTACCTTGGAGATCATGTGTGATGCAAGCGTTTACGATGTAGGAGTAGTGCTTCGTCAAAGAAAGGATAAAAAGTTCAATGTAACTTATTATGCGAGGAGAACACTTGACGACGCTCAATTCAAGTATGCAACTACTAAGAAAGAACACCTTGTAGTAGTCTTTGCATTAGAAAAGTTCAGATCATATCTGGTTGGATCAAAGGTTATTGTGCACACGGATCACGTAGCTCTAAAGTACTTGATGAAGAGAAGGATGATAAACGAAGGTTACTGAGGTGGATACTACTACTCCAGGAGTTGGAGATTATGGATAACTTTGGAGTAGAGAATGGTGTAGCTGATCACATGTCGCGGATGATGATAAAAGACTTCCCATTAATGACTCAATGCAAGAGGAGCAACTTATGTCACTTAAGGCAGTTGAACCTAGAGTCAGGGAGACACACTCGAACATCAATTTGGATTATAGACTCAAAGGCGTGGAGAAACACATTCAGCACGGAAACAAGTTTGCTGGAATCACTATGCCGTGGTAAGCAGATTTGGTCAACTACCTTGTTGTTGGTGAAGTGCCTAAGAGTCTAATTCCTATCAGAGGAATAAATTCTTTAGAGATGTGAACCATTACTTTTGGGATGAACCTTATATTTACAAGAATGGATCTGATGGTTTGTTCAGGCAGTGCATTGCAGAGCAAGAAGTTCAGGGTGTTTTAGAGCATTGCCACGGCTCAGCATATGGTGGTCACTTTGCCACATTCAGGACGTTTTAGAAAAGCCTACAAGAAGGATTATGGTGGCCGACTATGTTTAAAGATGCTCAACCTTTTATCTCCAAATGTGATCCGTGTCAGAGGATGGGTAACATCAGCAAGAGGAATAAAACACCACAGAATCCGATTCTTGAGATTGGGGTGTTTGGTTGCTGGGGAATCGACTTCATGGAGCCATTCAACCCACCATCACATGGAAATAGTTACATTTTAGTAGTAGTCAATTATGTTTCCAAGTGGGTCAAGGAAGTTGCATACCCAACAAATGATGCTAAAGTTGTGCTAAAACTGTTCAAAGCATTATTTTCCCTTGATTTTGAGTCCCAAGAGTCGTGATCAATGATGAAGGCTCTCATTTCATTAACAGGCTTTTTAAGAATATGTTGAAGAAGCATGGAGTTAGGCATAAAATAGTTACACCTTATCACCCACAGAAAAGTGGTCAGGTAGAAGTCTCGAACAAGCAAATTAAAGCCATTCTAGCTAGATTTATGGAAATTTCAAAGCGAGACTGGGTAGTCAAGTTAGATGACGCGCTATAGGCCTATAGAACAGCATTCAAAATGTCGTTTGGTAGGACTGCTTTTAAGATGTTGTACACGAAATCATGCCACCTGTCAATTGAGATAAAGTACAAAACATTGTGGGCTATGAATTTTGATCTCAAGACTGCGCAAGAGAAGAGACTAATGGATCTACATAAGTTAGAGGAGGCTCGACTTGAAGCTTATGAGAGCTCAAAAATCTATAAGGAAAAAACTAAATCCCTCCATGATAAGAAGATAGCGCCCAAGCGGATCACACCTGGTGATCAAGTACTTCTATTCAACTCTAGACTTAAGCTTTTTCCTGGAAAACTGAAGTCAAGGTGATCTAGTCCATTCTGAGTCAGAGAAATCTTTCCATATGAAGCTGTAACTCTGATCAACAAGGATGATGAAAATTTCACAGTGAATAGGCAAAGGGTGAAACCTTATTTTGCTGATGAGGCTATTACGGAGAGAACATTTGTTTCTGTCGATAAACCTCCCCATCTCTAAGAAAATTGAAAAGTCAAGCTCAATGACTCTAAACACGCTCACTTGGTAGGAATTCCTATGATATCTTGTGAATAATTTAGTTTTGATTTTTATCTCTTTAATTTTTTTTATCTTTTGCTTTGATATTTTTTTTGTTTCAGGAGTCTGATGGACTAAACTTTTACTCGAACTTTACACAGATTCTAGCAAAAAAAAGGGCTTGAAGTGGACGAAAACTCATCACGTGTACAAAAGTTGTGATGAGACAAAAGCTTGTTCCCCATAGAATCTTCTGTCTCCTCACTCTATATCATGGCTAGCATTATGCCATCACGAAAAGGAGTTTGTTTCATTTTTTTCTGCTTATAAAAGTTGCACTCATCTCTATCTCTCTTGTGATGTACACGAAAATCAAACATCTTCAACTGCACTAATTGGTTTTTGTGAGCTCTCCTTATTTTGCAGAATTTGAGTCATCTTTTACACCCAACATCAAAATCGAGTTTTCTTCTACACTCAACATCAAAATTGAGTTTTATTCTTTCCACATCCATCAAGCCACTGTTATGCGCTGCCGCCACGCCATCACACAATTGGATTCGAGTCTCCTTCAACACTTGGATACATTTTGAGCCTCTCAAATGCTGCTTTCACTGCCTCATTGTCACTCTAAATTGTTCTTGAGTCTTGCTGCAAACTAGATCCTATTCCGAACCACTCAAATCTATTCTATTTTTGAGCCATCGATGATCACTTCTAACCGCAGATGTTGTGCCAAGCCACAGAGACTCGATTTCAGAATGCCGCCTACATTATACAAATCCGAGTGAAGCAAAATGAAGCTCCATGCGCCACATTCAGAATCTCATGCGCCTCCTCCCAGACACTACTAGCGCCACCAAACGTACTACACGTGCCACTCATACTCAAGTCTCTTTTGCAGCCGCCACTTCTTTTTAGCAAACACTCAAATTCATATTCGAGTTGCAACACGCCTTGCATGCTCCCTGCATCGCCACTTGTTACCATCTCGAGTGCCATTACAAATTTTGAGCCTCGCAACCATTGCCTTGCTTACAGATTACGCATAATGTGGAGGTCAGGCAAAGGTTCATCAAAAAGAAGACTTACACACTCTATGATAGAGGGTTCTCCAATAGATGTTGAAGACGATAACTCGGGTGTCAGAGTTATTGGAAAAACGCAGAGCCGCTACACGTAGAGGCAAGGCTATCAAGGAATAAGCGGAAGGAGGTGTTTTTATGGAAGATGTCAGTAGCGCAAAGTAGAATGATGATGGTATTATCGATTGGGACAAGGAGAGCATGCCACAGACTGTGAATTGCAAAGAAGCACTCAAGGATTTCAGACAAATGAGTGTGTTTGGAATGAGGTATATTCATAGGGAGACATGGTGAAGCTTGGCATCGCTAAGGATATGGATTTGATGCTTGACAATTCTAGGTTAACACAGTTTATCTCTCACCCATGCAACACGTATAGGGTAGAAACCATACAGTTTCTCACCTCGGTTAAGCTGGAAACGTAGTCCGCTAAAGAAGAAAGGTTGTGGCAAAGAGATGGATTTGGGACGCTTAACTTTGTAGTCAATAGCATCAGCTACTCTTTCTCAGCGTTAGAATTCGAGCAGCTTTTTTCTCTTCACCCATCAGACGCACATGAAACCTACTTCAAGCCAGAGGAACTCAACTTTCTGTGGAAGTTGATAGCAGATCCTGCCACGTACAATCCTTCACAGAGAACATGCACGAAAATAAGGAATCCTGTAATCTGTTACTTCCACAAGGTGACTGCATCCACCTGTTTTTCTAGAATAAAATCAAGTAATGTTAGGCGGCATGAACTCGAGATGATCGGAGGGGTTGAAGAGCTTACTCAATAGTGCCAACTACAGAATGCGGTTTGCAGGGAATACAAACAACAACAAGTTTGCCAAGGCACTGATGAAGAAATTGGTGAGCTACAAAATGTGGGCTCGGGTGTGTGAGGACAAGTCAAAAGCGACCATATTTTTGTGTTGACATTGTGTATCTCGTGCAACACAAGATCTTAAAAAAGGAGCCGGGTAGAGGAATCTGGTTGTATATGTTCAAAAAGACAAGTGCAGCAGCTGATTCAAGGATTCTGCTTCCAAACTCAGAGTATGAACATTTTGCTCTTACCTCTAAAGGAGTACCTCAATGACCTTGGGTTCAAACAAATTGACCTGTTTGGAATGCTTAACTCGCTGAAGAGGATCTCGGGAAGCCAAAGTGCTATTATTTTAATAAGTACCAAGACCCAAAGATGTCGAAGGGTCTATACGTTGCTCACAAACGTATTGGTCTTTTGAAGAAGTTGTGCAGATGGAATGCCAAGCAAATCACCAACCTCAGCAATACATTTAACTCACATGGATTTGGCTCTAGCTCTTGCTGAGAGAGGTGGTTGACTCCCCTGGACCTCAGAGAACCAACCCCACCACCGCTTAGACGTTCTGCCTCCACCTCACGGCAATCTAGACAGCGATCCCCCTTAGAACAACCTCGCAGGACATCAGCACACACCCATAGACCGATGCCCCAACTTGAGCAGCAGGAGACAGTACCACATTTTGAGCAGTAGGAGACAGCACCATATTTTGAGCAGCTCGAGACGCTTCCCCAATATCCAATCTTCGACCTTAACTCAACTCTAGATTTTGGGCATGCAATCAAACCTAACAGCCCTATGTAGAATTACGCTCTTGCAAGAACTCCAGAGTCCCAACCCAAGGTGAGTGCAGAGCTACCACTGCGTAAGAGATAATCGACTTAGACCCGAAGAAGAAAAAGTACAAGCAATGAGCCGCAACTTGATGGTACAGAGGTTCAATCACAAGACGTATTAGCATAACTGACTGTGAACTTTTTGGACCCAGTGAAGTCAACTTCGAGCTTCTTCAACTACCCACAAGAGCCACAACCCCACGACGACATCATGGATATGGATCCAGCTTGGTGGGCCTTGTTTGGGAGGCATTAGACAGAGGTACCTATTCCCCCACTCTTTTGTATATATCATTGCATGTTTTTTATTATTATTTATTAATCTAGAATTCTCCTTCACGCTTTTATACACAAAGGGACTGTGTGATTCAAGTTTGAGAGTGAGTTCTAGAGGATACTAACTTTGTTTTCTGTGTTTTTAAGTTTAATTTCGCATCTTTATCACATATTGCATCTAACAAAAAAATTTTAGTGTCAAGTAGTGTCACGTAGTCACATATCATGTAGGATCGAGTCTATATGCATAGAGAATTATGAGGATAATAGCCGCTTAAAGTTGCTGATTGACTTGCTCGATTCAAGGCCCTAGTTTCAAGGTTGTTTGTTGCATTCCATGCTTGTTCTAAAAGTTAAGACTTAACCATGTTAGGAACATCTAGCCCAAGTCTCACGCCACAATTGAACATGTTTTGATTTGATGTCTATTCTCACTAAGTGATAACCATAAATCTGATCTATAATTATCTTGTCTAAGCATCAACTCTGAATTTGTGGATTACTAGAATACTTGGATTTTCTTTACCCTTCATGCATATATCTTGCTAATTCAACTAAAATTCCACCATGCTACATTATGATCTGCTTTCGAACAATGTTGTGCTTTACTGTATGATTGTAAGGTCTCTTTTCGGTCTAAACTTGGCATAAGTATTAGCTAGAAGCCGAAAAGGTCATGCCTTCATGTAGTCTTTGGTTCACAAATTTTGGACCATGCTAGGACTAGGTGGTTTTGTTTGGGGTCGGGATTGCTTGTGTCTAAGCAGAGAAATGGAATAAAGGAAAGAACGGTGAAAGTCTAGTGATCTAGGGTGAGAAAGGGATGAATTTATATGCCAATCTAGTAAATATTTTGGGGAAAGGTAAATGTGAATAAGGTTCCAAGATTAAGAAAAGGAAAATAGACCATAATGTCTTAATGTCTTAAGAATAAGAAAAAAGGAACCAGTGTTGTAATGTAAAGAACCAAAACCGCTAGAGTAAATCAAAGAAAAACCATTCTCCCTAGATAACAATGGAAAAGCTAAAAGGAAAAGAAGATGATTTGTTGAGCAGAAAAAGATGAAAATGCCTTAAGTAAAAGGGTAGCATAGGATCATATTTTGGGCTAGATTGGCTAGGTTGAGATCAATTATAGGCATATGGTTAGATGGAGACATGACTTTGTATGCACCTATTGGTTCTTACCTTTAGCATTATGTTGAAACTTAGTCCTTTCATGAGTGATCCTTTGTGCTATGATTGACAAGTTACTTGTACAGATCGTTTTAATCTCTAGACTTTACCCTTGACCAAACGAATTCTTAGGTGATGCATAGACAGATTCACAGTTACTGAACTAATGAATGTTAAGAGGATATGTCAATTTAAATGCGTAATTAGGTTGTGGCTGAGCTTAGACTAAAATGTGATTGTCATGGCTAAAGTTTTTAAGCAAGGCTTGTTTGAACTGCACCATTAGAACTCGCAACTAGGACCTTGAGTTTCGCATTCTTTTCAGCTTGTTTCCACTTTTAAGTTCCCAACATTTCAACCTCCTCTCCAGCTTGGTTCTGCGCATTTGCTTAAAAGCAAGAAAAGTCTAAGTTTAGGGGACTTGATATGTGTGTATTTTAGTATGTTTTAGGTGTCATTTTTAGTTTATGTTGCATACATTTTATAACATTTGCACATGTTCTAAGGTCTCAATAGCTTTATTTGCACACTTTACATTTGCATTGCACGCATGTCGCATATGAAGAGTTTTCAGGTACTTTGGGAGCATAATTGGAGCATCCAGAACGTCGTGGAAGCTTTAGGACCGGATGATGAGCTTTAAGCACAACCAAGAGCAAGACATTCGAGTATTAAGTCAAGTCTGCCAACACTTGAGATATAGTCGAGTCGCCACCCGCTTCCACTCGCTGTCACTCGATGCTGATACCAAGCCTACTCACACTCGAAAGGCCACTTCATTTAAAGGGGCCGAACTAAGCCGCTCACCACTCGAAATGCTTTGGTTCTTAAGTTCACTAGGTCACTTAAGGATAGATTTGCTTTGGTTTCTTCTATTTCGTTGTTGTTAAATGCTAAGTTTGTTCTAATCAATCAAAATTCATTCTTAGATGTTTAGTACTCGAAAGATGTAATGAACTGTCTGATTTAACTGTTTCAGAAGTTTGCATTTTTAGCTCAAGAGATTGAATGTCTAAGGTGTTGATTATGCTCAAATTAGTTGTTGCTTCACACCATTTAGGTTTATTAAATGCTTATTATGATAAGGTCTGTTGATAGCTTTTCTGAGTTTGTTTGCCACAAAAGTGGATTCATTAGGTAAGAACTAATTGCCCAGAAACTTGCTATGCTAGAATTTTGTTAAGAGATTTAGTAAATTTAAGTGAGATGCTGGTCCATGATCTCTACCCCTCAAGAACCCCTCTTTCTCACATGTTTCTTAATTCATTGCGCTAGTTTTATTTATGCTTGCGCTGTATTCTGATTTTACTGCACCTTGCTTTCACTGCACTTTTACTTATTGCTCTTACGTCTCTTAATTTAGACTTGTGTTCTGCCTAGTACATTATATTATCTTTTTGTTGTTTAAATTTCTTATTTAGGTTGATCGATAACAAAACAATTAAACCGATTTGGCTTGAATTAGTTTTATCTATCACATTCTGATTGCTAGTTACACTCCCACTTGGATTGACACCTATTCTACTACATCCACATCTTAGTGTAATAGGATTTGACAATAGGGTAAAATCTGTTATCAATTCTTTCCTATATTTAATCTGATTTTGATCTTAAGAAACTATCCCCTTTGGAACCGAAGAAACCGAGTAGTATTGTTTCATTTCAGGGAAAATACAAAGGAGTTTGCCATTGAATTGTGAATTGAAACAATCATCTAATTGGTAGTTAGAACATGCTCTCTTGACATTTCCTTTTGACTACCCAAGAAAGCACTGTAAGGAACTTGATTTGGTACAAACAGGTCCTGATTTGTTTGTGATTGTCTCTGCTTAAGATGAAAAATGTTTTGGTTTGGAAATTGTGAAAGAATTTCAAGTTTCAAGCTCTGTTTTGATAAAATGATTCCATCTTTTGAAGCACTCTCACCTGAGAAGTTCTTAATCAAATGGATTTCAAGTTTGATGATTTTCGTGAGTTTAGGTCATCTTTGAATGTCATAGTGAGCAGCAACGTGCTAGATATGTTTAGATTTGAAACAGAATATGCATTGTTTAGAACTTGGACTCAACTGAGTTGCTTGTTTTAAAAAAATTGATTGAGCATTGCAAGCTAAATGTGACAAATCATGTGTTTATCCATTCGAAACTGACATTGGAATCCTTAAGCATGGATCATCTTGGGAGATTGTTTTTCTATTCCTCTCACATATTTAATGTGGTTTATCTAGTCCTTCTGAAAGCAAAAGAAAGGTAGGTGAAGAAAACAAAGACAAGGATGACTTATGTTCTTACTAATCAAATTGATTATGAGCCAATGAAACATATGAGTTATCAATTTAGGATTTGGAATTGAAAGTACCTAAGGAAAATTAATTCAAACGCCCAAGGAGACCTTGCGCTTTCACAATCTGAATCAGTGAATCAGGAGCATGGAAGAGTAGCTAGAGTCTACTCGATCTTCATGGATAAACCACTAGATGTGTTACTTGTGTTCAGATCAGACTTTTATCTTCAGCAAGCAGACACACATAAAGGATCAAAGATACTCTTTAGGCACACAAGGAGAGTCCAAGTGTGGGAAGAAGATCAACATGAGCATAACGAATATCCTATTTTCTTCGTGATCAAAGAAGAGCCACCATATGCACCAACTAAGCCAAGCACAAGGCTACACATAATCGGAGGTAACTTCTTTGCCCTATTTCATTTCTTGATTACTAACTTGCTGTATTTCCATGCAGATAATTTGTATTTGAGGTCAAATTCTTTTCAAGTGAGAGGGGATGATGCTATAAAGAGCAGCTCCACTTCAAACTCGACCTCAAGTCTCAACGCGTGTAGCTCGAGTTGAACATCAGCACCAGTGGAACATCGAAATGGCTATGGAATCAAGGAGAAGAGCGATCACATGCAACACATTCATACCTTGATTGCTTGAGATGAGCATTCAAGAAGATTAACCAAAGAGTGTGTAGCTCAATTGCATTCTTGTTCCCTTAAGTGAGTTTTATCTCATTGGGATTTCTCCTTAAGGTTTTTAATAAGGTTTTTGGGTTGCACCAACAAGAGACTCTTTTGGTTGATGAGATTTTAAGCTCATTAAGGTCCAAAAACGTTGCTTAAAATCCAAAGGCCTATTTAGAAGTCAAAATAAGAATTCATGTTGTTTAGTTTCCAAAATAGCTTTTATTGTTCTGTCATTTTCGAGAATATCTTGGGAGCGTGTCCAAGGTTTCTCATCTTCTTCTTTTCCCTTTATATTTTTGTGGTTTCTAATGAATAAACTGACAAACTTGAATCTAAAAATGCTTTCTCAAATTGGTTCACTCTTTGGTGCGTAACATCCAAAGAACCAACGGAATATCGAAGGCCTTTTGCATCCTTCGTGCGACCTAACGATCCATCTCGGCTTCTTATTCATATTTGTGATCTAGAGCATGCCAAATCTATCCTCTCAACTCCTTATGAAGTTTCGATCTTGTCAGGAGTGTATCAGTTTTGACTATTCATTTGTAATTTTTCATTGTCTCTTTTCACTATACATATGCAATATACAGTTTTGACTTCTCATAACATCTTTTTAATCACACATTTTAAAAACCTATTTATATCCATTTTTGAAATCTATTTTCACAATTTTTTTGTCGAATCAAGAATTGTGTTTTACTAAATGTCGTTATTCTATCTTTTAGTTTTGCTAAATTCAGAATTGTGTTATGTTGACATTCGTTATTTTATGCCTTTAAAACTATTTTACTAAAATCTTAATTTTAAAATAAGAGAAATACATATTATTATCAATGTAGCCAAAGATATTTGGAGTGATGATATCAATGCATCAATTTTTTTTAAAAAAAATATAAACGTTTAATGAAAATTTCTAATATTTTCTTTTTGTAAAATAAATATGTTTATAATGATTCTGTTTATTTATCAAATATATATTGAAACTTTGATGCTAATCATTTGAAAGTAGTTTACATTGATTGTGTTAAACAAAATTTGGATGATACATTAACATTAATTCAAAATCGCAATATGAAGAATCATCCTCAAGCACTTAGTTATTGTGTCTTTTCATAATAACTTCTCATTTATAAATTTTTATCTTTTATTACTTAGTTTATTTAATATTAAAAGTTACAAGTTCTCTTTTATTGGATTTTATATTTGAAAAGATATCATTTTTCTATGGTTGTGATTTTTTATCGTAACTTTACATATGTGAAAAGATGTCTTCTATTATTGTGTATTTTTACTGTAATTTCTCTTTTCTATTTATTTTATTTGTTATTATATAACTGTTTGATAGCATATATTATTACTTTAACTATTTAATATTTAAATTATTAGTAACACTTGTTTTCGACTAAGAAATAATTTATTTATGCCGAGGACGTGTGGTCCAGTGGTAGAGGCCACTTTAGCATTCCTCAGGCATCAGAGTCTGATTCCTCCCATATGCAAGGGGAAGGAAAAAGTTGGCTATGGATCTGGCATCTGTCGATCCAATTAGTAATAAAAAGAATGAGTAAGATTGACCAAAAAAAATTTATTTATTGAAACATAATTTACTTTTTAGTATTTGATTATAACTATAAAACATATATCAATTTTTTGATAAAATTTTAAATTAAAAATTTTTAAGGGCTTTATTTTGGATGTATTAATCTTTGTGTCATACAACATAATAATTATTATATAATTATATTTATTTGATAATCAAAAATGAATTAGCTCACTTCGGATGTGTTCAAAATTAATGACTTGAATATTAATTTAAATCAAAGTATATACACAGAAAATCAAAATGTATATATTATATATTTTACGTAGTTAGTTTAATTTTAAAGTTGTGCCTTTTCATTACATATTTTTATAAATACATATATTTCTTTATCATCATACTTTTTAAAGTCATTTTAGATCTCATTTAGAATTTCAAATTTAGTTATCGGTGTAGTTTTGAGTTTTCTTGAATATATATTAAATGGATTCTATCGACTATCGTCATTTTATCTTTCTAGAAATATTTTACAGAATTTATCATTTTAATAAAAGTGAAATACATAAAACTATGAAGTATTAAGATCCAATTGTACTGATGATACCAATGCAAAAAATTTAGAAACATCCAATAATAAAAATCTTAAAAAGGTATCTACGGTTATGTCTTTTTAGTATAAATTTTCACTTATTAAAAATTATTATCTACAATTTTTTTTTTAACTTTTAACTTCTCACTTATGAAAAATTCTATATGGTTATATCTTGTTAATGATGTTTTCTCCTATAACTTATTATTAATGAAAAGTGTATTTTTTTTTCTTAAAAACAAAAAGTGTATCATATGTTTGTGTTTTTACTATAACTTATCATTTATGAACACACATCTTCTTTAGTTATTGTTGGAGGTGGATCCGAGATTCTACTTCGGTCCACTCAAACCAATGGGTCAAATATAAAATAATCACCCGATTGTAAGCACTAAGTCTTCAACTCGGATAAAATATTTGACTCGGCAAAATGTCTCGCCTCAGAAGGTTCCACGAACCTGAAGGAAAGTCGGATGACACATCATCAAACGATAAATGGAAGTTTTTTCGTTCCGACATGAAAAACTTCCATAAATCTAGCACGAATCTTAACAGATTCAGTCTTATCAACAAGATTTGTAAATCTTCTTTTATTTTCTACACATATAACCGCCTTTATAAACTAAAATTAGAGGCACAATCCTTTCAAAAAGGCATCGTCTTTTTGTTCAGCAATCATTCCTTCTTGTTCTTAGTTAACTAAGCTCTTGCTCCCAGTCAAACCTACAAGTGTCCTTGCCCATTCTCTCCTACTCTTTTAATCAGGAACCACCGTTTTAGTGCTCATTGTGATAAACCCGGTTCCAACAGTTGGCGCCGTCTATGAGGAAGATATTGAATGCCATCTTCACAAAAGCAAGAGAAAACTCTGAGAATCAGAGTTAAAGGAGAAATCACCATCAACTCACCGGAAAGGAGGGAACCTCTCCCTTAAGAGCACATCGACTTAACGAATGGATCAACCCTGAATTCAACTCGAACTCTGGAAGAGAACCAACAAGAGACTCAGGAAGATACTGATCTTCCACCACCACCACTGGGATCACCAACACTTGGAACTTTAGTGTAAAACCTGATTGCACAGCATGAGGCTTCTGACCGAAGAAACACTGAGCGGTTTGATCGGCCCGAATCTTGTTTGAACGAGAGTAGTCTCCCGACTACACAGGTTAATAGGTCATGTGCGGAGGCATTGGCTAGTGTTCAAAGAACACTATTTAGGGACTTTCCAAGTCCGCAGCCAGTTAACACCTCAGTGCAGGATCATTCTGCTATATCGAGTACGTCTGGACAGCACGGTCAAGTAACATTGAACGCTACAACCATATTGAGGATGATGGACGACATAAAGTCAAATTTCTATCAAGCTACCAGCTCGACATCCGAGATAGGAAGGATCCTAGCTCACGCACAAAACTCGCCATTTGCACCGTGACTAAGGAGAGTCTCGGTAAACAGAGGATTACGACTTTGATACCCCTCTTATGACGTAAATTTGGACCCTGTGGAGTTCATGAGTGCCTTCAACGTCATGATGAACGGTACCAACTACACCGCAGACAACGAAGACGCAGCTTACTACTAGCACTTCGCAAAAAATTTGACCGGAGACGCCTTGGTATGGTTCACCAAGCTACCAGCCAGGTCAATCGAAAGTTTCAACCAACTCGCAGAGTTGTTCATGAAGCAGTATGCCTTATTCGTCAATCAAGATACCTCGATTGCTGAGTAGAGATCTTTAAGGCAAGGCTTCGACGAGCCTTTGAAGTTGTATCTCGGACGCTTCAAGAAGATTCTGACAAAGGCCAAAGTCAGTGACGACATGGCTATTGATGCCCTCCGGAATGGAATGGTGACTGACGAGGCACTTAAACGAGACATTTTTGTCAACAAGCCTAATACGATCTCGGATGCTCTTTGCAGAGCGGCAAGACATGAAGAGTATGTAGAAGAAAAGCAAATTCTCTCACAAAACCAAGATATATACAGAGAAACTTGGCAGCTAAAGAGCCGAGAGAAGGGCATTAAGAGCCGAAACAGCATAATAGAGGGAAAGCAAACTCAACAACCGCTTTCCGAGTTAGGGAGAGCAGCAGCCACCGTGACAAGTCATTCAACAATGGTTAAAACCGGAACAAATACTGCAGGTTCCACAAGAAAGCGGGTCATGCGACCGTAAAGTGCAAACAGCTGCAAGAAGTTCTTGCTGAGAAATTCAGTAAGGGAGAGTTGGAGGTTTCATAAGAAGAAACCCAGAGGTACAAAGTGCAGAAACAGAAAGAAGCTGAACAACAAGAAGCTACTTTCAAGTCGGTAAACCTGAAGGCTGATACCTTGGAAGCAACTAAGCGGCAAAAGCCAAAGGGAGATAACGACGGATCGGGTGATCTACGAATTGTTGTCAGTGTAATCATGGGCGGATTGCAATTTTGTGACGATGTTATTCGTTCAATTAAGAAATACGAACGAAAGGTAGTCGCCTCAATCAACCAGGAGCCTATCAAGGACTGCATGAACGTCGTGGATTCAGTGATCACTTTCACTGCTGAAGATGTCAAAGGAGTCAGCTTCCCGCATAATGATCCCATAGTTGTCAAACTCCAAGTTGTCGACTATGATGTTTCACAAATTCTCATCGATACTGGGAGTTCAGTGGATCTAATATTCAAGGAAACTCTTGATAAGATGGCATTACCGGATGTTCAGCTTAAACCTGTGGACAGAACCTTGACTGCATTCGATGGAAGCACAATTAATATGATCGAAACAATGAAGATGGCAATCCGAGTTGCTGGGATTACAAGATGGATCAAGCTGCTTATTGTAGATAAACCATCGATCTACAACATGATCCTAGTTATGTGATCATGGACAGCTCTAGTGATGAGGAGATACTCAAGGAAGATGTGCTCAAAAATGTACCGGCTGGAGCCATGACAAGATCACTGATTAGGCGCTTCAATCAAGCTATTGGAAGATTGCTTCAACAATTTGAAGAGCAAGAAGTGCTGAAACCAAATAATACCTTGAAGCTTGCGATGAGCATTCAAGAAGATTAACAAATGGGTGTGTAACTCATTTGCACTCTTTTTCCCTTAAGTGAGTTTTATCCCATTGGGTTTTCTCCTTAAGGTTTTTAATGAGGCAATTGGGTTACACCATCAAGAGGCCCATTTGTTAATAAAATTCTCAGCCAAATAAAGGCCCAACAATAAACTCGGCTGCAGAATTTGAAGGGGGTTCAAATAATGAGTCAAATGTCATTTAATGATGTTGTATTTTCCATACAGCTTTATTACCTTTTCATTTTCGAGTTGTCTTGGGAATATGTCCAAGACTGAACTCTCCCCTATATATTTTCGTGGNTTCTAAAAATCTCTCTCAAATTTGTTCTCTCTCTTTGGTGCGTAATATCCAAAGAACTCAACAGAATATCAAAGGTCTTCTGTAACCTTTTTCCGACCTAACGATCCACCTCTTCGACTTCTTCTTCTTCTCTGATCAAGAACAAGTCGCCTATCACCTTCACTCTCCTTTGCAAGCGACGATCAAGGAGGATCTCATCACATGGTATCAGAGCAAACGCTTCAAAGGGAGTATTCGAAACTCAATCATTTCTAACCTCTTCGTATTCTTTGTTCATTTCTTCATCTTCCGCTTACTCTTTTCTCTTTTATTAAAAAAAAAGGTTTTATTTGTTTTTGTGACCATAATCTGATTGTTCTTATCTTGATTATTCATATTCTGAATTTATATAGTAATCAGATTCATATTGCAAGTGCTAGAACAAAGTGACTCTTCGTCTTCCCATTGAGTCATCTTGTGTGCGATTTTTTTATCACATTCTGATTGTCTTAACTTGACTTTTCATATTCTAAGTCGATATCGTAATCAGCTTCATATCGCAAGTGCTAGAGTAAAATGACTTTTCGTCTTCCCATTGAGTCATCTTGTGTGCAATTTTTTTGGACAA
>OVBA01004742.1:0-22418 GCA_900406435.1 Lepidium aucheri
GTTCGAAGTTTATCGAATATATTGGTGTAGACCGATCG
This sequence comes from Lepidium aucheri, assembly GCA_900406435.1. Lineage (NCBI taxonomy): Eukaryota > Viridiplantae > Streptophyta > Magnoliopsida > Brassicales > Brassicaceae > Lepidium > Lepidium aucheri. Next base: position 39 of record OVBA01004742.1, read on the forward strand.
ATCTATACAGATCGATCGTTCGTTGCATCCGAGAAAAAAATTCTGCCAGATTTTGGCAGACTTGCGGGAAGTCTACCAGAATTTTGGTAGACTTGCAGAAAATCTGCCAGAAATTTGGCAGACTTGTAGGAAGTCTGCCAGAAATTTGGCAAACTTGCAGGAAGTCTGCCAGAAATTTGGCAGACTTGTAGAAAGTGTGCCAGAAATTTGGCAGACTTGCAGGAACTCTGCCAGAAATTTGGCAGACTTGCAGGAACTCTGCCAGAATTTTGGCAGACTTGCAGGAAGTGTGCCAGAATTTGGCAGACTTGCAGGAAGTCTGCCAGAATTTTGGCAGACTTGCAGGAAATCTGTTAAAACTAAAAAATTTCAATAACAAAACCAGAAAAGCTGATAATTTGACATAATTATTACATGAATATCAATAGGCAATGAATCCTTATTGATATAACTAAAATCTTTTGTTTCTTGCACCATAATTTAAGAATTTCTTAGCTCATGGAGAAGTTTTCTTGGGTATATATACTTTAAAAAGGGAATAGAAGATATTTTTTATAAATCTAAAATATTTCTATTTTCGAATAATCTTATTAAAATCATTCTGAATTACATAGTGTTAATAGGAAAAGGAAAACTACAAATTATCCTTTTTTTGGTAAAAGGGTATAATGGTAATTAATAATAATAGAGAAAAAAAGTGGGTTATATAAGTAATTTTTTAAAAAGTATGTTATATAAGTTNGATAAGTAATTTATAAATTAAAATAGGTTATCATAGTAATTTTCTCTTTATTTTATTTTATTTTGCTATTTTTAATAATCCTGGTAATCCGGAATTTACCACCCGACTAATATCCATTATCTCGTGGAAAACTCCTGGACAGGCGGACGTAGAAGTGGCTTTTAATCTGCCTCTTCTCGAAGAAAATCCAGAGATACTGAATGCTGACCAAGTTAATGATGATATTCTGTTCGATCGTGAACGCTTGGATGGATGTGTTTATGGACCTTTTGGATTATTAGCATTGGCTAGTAACGATTTATCAGAACAAACCGCAATCTTTTTCAAAGTTATCCGTCGTGGAAACGGCTATGCGGTGGTAATGAGTAGCTGTGAGAAGAAGTAAGATTTCCTATTTGATTTATATAAAAAAAAGGCACAGAAAATATATGTCAATCTGATATTTTGCTTTGAAATGTACGTAGGTCTACGTTGAGAGAGAACGTTACGAAAGCTACGTTTGGAACATTCCTAAACATTGATCCAAGGCATGAGAAGATCTCACTTAGATGTTTGGTGAGTTGAATAGCCTTTTTGCAATACTTAATTATTTTATTTTTGAAGCAATTAACATTTTAACCTTTGAGAATACTTTTTTGTTGTTTGTTTGCTAGATCGATCACTCGGTTATAGAGAGCTATGGGGCAGGAGGAAGAAGTGTGATAACTTCTAGGGCTTATCCTAAATTTGCAGTTGGGGAAGCAGCTAAACTATTTGTGTTTAATGGTGGAACTAAGGGCGTGATTGCATCGTCTCTTGAAGCTTGGAGCATGAGAGATGCCCAAATCAATGAAAATGAAATTTAATCAATCATTCGAATGCAAATCAATAATCTTTAGGCTGTCTAAAGATACGTCATGTCTTCCTATGACCTGCTGAATTGTTTTATTACTTTATTCGTGTTTGGTTTTCAAGTTATTTGTTAAAATTATTGTCATTTCCTTTGGTGAACTATGCTTTTTAAGCCTTCTCATGTTCCAATTGAATTTGCACGAATTTAATATTTGCAGTTAAGTAATAACGATCATGGTTATTTTTCTTTCTATTCTTCCATATGACCGAAATTATAGTTTACCTTTGCCCACTGCTTTCATTTGCCATGCTGATTAATAGTTAAAGTCTTATCTATGTAGTTTCATTTGTAAAATAAACAATGTTTTAGTTATAAATTTTGTCATATTATTTGATCTTGACACATATCTAGATAAAAACTACAATTATTTTAAGAACATATTATTATATGATGTATGAAAATATGATAATTATTAATATGGTGCGTAATATGTTTGAAAAATTTTGCGAAAGGGGAAAAGTCTTAAAAAAATAATGGTTTACATTTACTTACACTTGTACTATTAAAATAAAAAAAGCAAAACTCTCTTTTATTCTTTTCTTGTCTTCTTCCACCGTTTCACGTTCTTCTTCTTCTCTCCTCCTATTATCGTCTTCTTTGCCTCTCCTCTCCTTGTCTCCTCTCTTCTTCCGCCTGAAACATCTTTTTCTCTTTTTTCTTCTCTTTGCTTCGCTGCCAGCATTGTGGTCGTTCATCTTTAGCTGTTGTCCTCCTCTCTCTCTCTGTCTCAATGTTGTAAGTCTCTCTCTCCTCACTATCTCTTCTTCGCCATCCCTTTTTCTTATTGTTTTTGCCGTTTTCCTTATAGTTTTGGTGGATTGAGTTTATGAACGGGGTAGAAATATTCATGCACTAAGCCAGTCAAACTGAAATCACGCTTGAATCAATATTACCAAATTCTAAAACTACAACCCAAATTCTAAGATTACAACCCATATTCTAATATTACAATCAAAATTCTAAGATTACAACCTAAATTATAAGATTACAACCAAAATCCTCGAAATATACCAGCAAAATTCGAGAGCCGAATATTAAACCCTAAGAACGAGTTCGAAATCTGCATTTGTAACTGTGAGAGTACTTTGTAAGCAGCGAGAAGGTTTCCTCCATACTTTTGAGAAGATTTCTTAAACCCTTTAATGGGAGATTTCTGTTGAATTTTGTGTAAGTTTTTTATAATTTGGTAGAAAATGGCTATAGTAAACCCTTTTTTGTAGATGTTGTAAAGTCTTTGTTTGGTAAATTTCGTTTAGTATTTGGTAGACGTTATTTGAATTAGTATACTTTCCATTTGTTTTGGTGTATTTGTTTATGTTTGGATGACTGCATTTATGTTATGTTTAAGTGTGGTAGATTTTGAGTGAGTTTTGTCCTCAAAATAGTATAAGTGTAGTAGTCTTTAATTTAATCTAAATCAATGTCAATGTGGTATACTTTGAATTAGGTTGGTAGACATTGTGTAAGTGTTGTAGACTAGTTGGGTAGACTTAATAGATAGTTGGTTCACTTCACTGATTGTTTGGTAGACTTGACATATGGTTTTGTCTAATCTGGTTCTGACTAACTATGGCAGCGGCAAAAGACTACCCTCCAAGGTTTCATTGAGAGGATTTATCATTATTGATAATGAAGAGCGTGCACCTTGATTCTTGTATTTGTGAGCTTGTGCATATGATGAAAGGTAGTGGTGAAGATGGTTACATTGACATCGAGGAAAATTCTTTGGTCAGAGTTATACTTAAGCTTGAGCCGCATAACACAAATGGACTAGGAGGCATATGCAGCACTTATTGGTTAATAAATTTGATACAAAAAAGGTGTACTAGTTGTGGGTGTTGGTGGGTCATCGACCAATTAGGTTTCCTCCATGAGTTTGAGGAAACTATTAGGCTTAAGTGTGGGGTGTCTGTTGCAGCTGATGATATAGATCTTCGAAGTGGGTATTTGTGGAGATAAATGAGCTTAATACATAGTAATGATCCTACTTTGGCTGAGGTGCATAAGGTATTGAAAGGTTACAGAGATTGAAGTTTTGAGAAGAGGAAGATGGTTGGACTGCTAATGATTTTACATGTGGGTATCTACGGTTTTCAAGCTAATAGTAGGATCCCAGTCTTTGCTGCAAAAATGCTCATGCAACAGAAAGGTGGGCTTGTGCATGGGGCAGAGTGGGATTTGAACAATTGATTAGATCCCTCCTAGTTTCACCCCAAGAAATACTTCATACACTTTCCATGGGCTTTTGCATTCTATTCTAATATGAGCATATGAGTATATTCCATGTCTAGGAGGAGTGTGGCAGAAGAAGAGAATGTGAGATTCCCTTTCAACGGTAGGCATCAATAAACGTGGACTGGGGATTGTTGACATTTGTTGATTTTGATGATTAAAAAATCAAAAGGTAATTTTTGTACTTGGTAGACTATGTGACGTAGTGTGGTATACTATGCCTCTGTTAGATAGACTTCACTTATGTTTAGTGGACTATAGTTCTATTTGATAGACTCTGTTTCTATTCTCAAAGATTTTGATTTTCTATAATAGACTTTGATTATGTTTGGTAGAGTGTTATCTAATAGTTTTTTGTAATGTTTTTGTAGGTTCGCGTGAAACACCTATGCCAAAAGTGTATTGAAGAGATCAACCCGATTTAGACTAGAGATGTGACATATTTAAGTGTGGAGAATATGATTCGAGACAAATTGGATGACACTCTAGATGAGTCATTATGGGATCTTCGAGCTACTCCTGCGAATAAATGTATGAAGAGGAAGGCTGATGAGCATAATGAACAAAGGAAAGAAAAGAAAAGCAAGCAATGGCAAAAGTCCAAGTCAGGGAGGCTGAGAAGAAGAAGGGGACAAGTGAGAAGAGAAAGGATAAGGAAACAATTGAAGATCGTAAGGTAATCTTTATATGATTATGTGTGGTAGACTTTGATTATGTATCTATAGATTTTGTGATGTAGTGTGGTAAACTTCATTATGTGTTGGTAAATTTTATTATGTAGTCTGGTAGACTTTGTTTATGTGTTGGTGGACGTTGCGGAGGTTATTACTTAGTAGATTCTATAATGTAGTTTAGTAGACTTTTTTTATGCTCCTTATATTTTGTTTTTAAAAAAAATATTTTCTAATGATTTTGTAGAAAGATAAGGATGAACTTGATATGAGTATCAGTCTAGATGAACTCAAGAAGCCCAAAGAGAAAGAGAAAGAAAGGATGTTGGAGAAGAAATAGAAAAAAAATATGCGGCAAGGAAATGAAAGGAGGATAAGGGCACAATTAGGGCGATGCTTCAGACCTTGACCTTGGCATTTGAGGGGATGAGAGCTGAGCAATCAATGATTTTTTAGCGACTGCTTAAGATTGGGGAAAGTAGATCAGATCAGGCAATGATCAATGAATGTCTTCTTAGGATCGATGAAAACAGAGTAGAGCAAGCCAACAGGCTTGACATAGTAACCTTGCAGTCTTCCAAAAGATACATGTTGATAGTGGTAGTAAGACTCATGATGTTGGTGGTGATTTTGTGAGTCAGCTTTGGGTGGTTTTGGTGGTACGGATAGAGTGGATGCGCGTAAAGCAGTTGTGAGTAATGTTGTTGGGGATGTTGGTGAGACAGACGGAGTGGGTTTACATGCAGCTGCTATCTTGGACTGACTCTGGTAAGTAAGGTACTTTTTCCATGAAACGTACCAATGAACGTTTGCTAGCTGTAATTAAAATCTGTGTGTAATCATGAAAATTGATTGTAGCTTGGTAGACTTCATGATCATGTCTACTAGACTCTACAAACTATTTAGTAGACTATAAATAGATATGTTTGATAAACACTTAAACATATTTGGTAGAGTACAGAGTAAAGGTAATATATTCGTGGTAGACTTTGAATAACGACTTATAGATTTTGAATAATTATTAAGTAGACTTTTAATATTCTTTAGTAGACTTTTAAAAGTAGTTTGCTAGACATTGATTAATTGTTTGATAGACTTTCAATAATAGTTGGGTTGACTTAGAATAATATTTTGTTAGAGGTTCAATAGTAGATAAGTAGACAGTGATTATATGTAACTTACCATTTGTTTGTTTTCCAGAAGTAAGTTGTTGAGACGTAGAACACATCAGACCCTACATGCCCTTCATCCTGACTCGTTAAAAACGTTTTATTTACTGAAAACATCAAACCAAAAATACTTGAGTAATCACACTTAGTTAGAACAGTTGATGATGTATCCCTTAACAAATCCTCACAGATGGACATCATGAATCTAACTGATGACGGTGATTCAAGGCTTTAGGATAGCAGTCCTAATGTTGAAAACATTTTTTTCATACCTAGAAGACTTAATATACATGGAGGACGTCCTACCTAAACACACATGCAAATGTACTCTTGTTGCTAACCAGGTAGACTTTGATTATTACTATATTAGACTAAGATGATTAGTTTGGTAGACTTTGAATATATGGTAGAGTTTGAATAATATATGGTAACTTTGAATAATATATTAGTCTAGTTTGGTAGACTTTGTATCGAATATTAGTCTAGTTTGGTAGACTTCGTATCAAATATTAGTCTAGTTTGGTAGACTATGTATCAATTATTAGTGTCGTCTGGTATACTTTGACTCGAATGACATAATTGTTGGTAGACTTGGGATTGTATATAATGATACACTTTGGTATACTGCATTTACAAGTTTCTTAACTGTCACAGCTATCCTTTTTCAAAGGAATTTTGGTTGTTAGGCGTGTTGTGCCGATTGTATTTGCTTCTCCAATGATCTATGATCCTTTTGGCCCAATAAAAAGGAGAGACGTAATAAAGCTGTGTAAAGTTATCCTACGATAATTGTAATGTAATATACTGTCTTAAATACTTAATTACTGACCAATCATCTCATTTTAATTTTTTTGTGCTTCCGCACATATGTATTGAGTATACGATTGATGAACATAGTGTTGTACCTGATTTCTATCTTAGATTGGTGATGCCTAGAGAAAAATGGACAGTCAGAGAATATGGATGGTGTCAACATTTGGTAAATGCTTGCGATGTACTTTGGTACACTTATAATAGTTTAGGAGACTTTCAATAGTTTGTTGAATTCGTCTTATGTTTTTCTGCAGCATATGATGACTGGTATAAATTTTCTGTGACAAATAGCTATGCAAAACACATGTTCATTCAAGACTCATAGGATTACTTTTCACGATCAATTGTTTTGTGGTTTGTGGTGCATGAAGTACAAGAGAGACTATGAGGGAAAGGAGAAGTCATATCGCTTTCCAAAAGGATTTGTAGATATGTTCACTGGGAAATTATCAGCATTTTTGTGCCACTAATAAACGATGGGTCAGAGACGTTGACTACCTATACATTCAACATAACTTAGATAATAAGTGTTTGGTTGTTGTAGAGGTGGATTTTCTCAGGCCGAGGATCAAAGTTTATGACCCTCTCAAAACATTATGTCCTAATAACCGTGGACTGATCGACTCATGCATGTAAGTGTGATAGAGGTTTGGATATATGTTGGTAGATTTTTCATATAGGGTTAGACTTGTAATAAGTTTGGTAAATTTTACATATACGTTGGTAAACTCTCAGTGATTTGGAAAATTTTATATTTAGGTTGGTAAACTTTGGTAAACTATCTTCATTTTGTTTAGTTTGTTCTGAATGACGTCTTGTAGGGCGTACGCAAGGATGATTCTGTGGATGACCAAGGAATTTGCACCACCAGAAATAAAACCAAATATCAGAGAAAAAGCTTACCCGGTGAATAGAGTCAAGTTATTACCACATAATACACAAGGAGGTGATTGTGGAGTATATACACTCAAGTTTATCGAGTTTTAGCCCTCGGCTGCAATTTGGACGGACTAGAAGATAATACGTTCACAACACAGTTAAGATGATGAATGCGATTAGCATTGCAGAGAGAATTTCATATACTAATTCTGGGCCTCAAGGGAAATCTGTCATCAGACCCTTTTTATCTCAGCAACGCAAGACCTTCTGCTTGATTGGTAGACTTTGGTAAACCTTTTTAACTAGTATGGATTAAGTTTGGTAGACTTATTTTTCGCTCATTTTTGGCATCTTATTTTTTGTGATCGCATACATATTTGTGATTTTTATACTTACACATGACCAATATTTTTACGGTGATGGTCATTTATAAGTATATTACTGTGATCCTACTTTCAAAACATTAACATATGGAAGTCTTCCAAACTATAACCAAAATTCCTATATTTATGTTCTTATGTTTGGTAGATTTAATGATTAAATTGATATACAGTAACGTAGAAGTCTTCCAAACTATATAACAAAAATCTCTGAAAGTATGATAGAAGTCTTCAAATGTACGATGGGAGTTTACAAAAGTATGATAGAAGTCTCCCAAACTACAACAGAAGTCTACTAAACAAGATAAGTAACCTTAACAACAAATATCATAAGTCTACCAAATGAAAAACATCCACTGTCTTAAAACACATATTCATGGCATTAAACATATTCAAGCTTGTAAGTCAGCTATACATGTGCAAGCATTATGACCCACAACTTAATATATAGAACAAGTGGTAACTTCACTTGGCCGTTTTGGCTCCACCGAGATCTCAAACTAATTTTTAAGTCACTAGTTATTTGGACTTCTAGTTGTTGACGTACAAATGGTGGGTGACAGATTTTCATAGCAACATCTTTAGGTACATGAAGTGTCGAATCACTTGGCATTATACATTTCGAGTAGGTATTGCACGAGTAACTCATGTGGTAGTAGTGATGTGTAAGGTCGATGATTAAACAATGGTATGCTTGTGCTCCGACTAAGGCATGCACACAAGAAATTATTTCCAAGTTAAACATTTTGCAAGAACATGTTTTCTCTACCAAATTAACCAAATGTGAAGAGGTGGAGCTTGAAACAAAAGCCTGACGGGCATCTCTGTCTTTCACATTGTACTGTGTAGCTTCTAGAAGTCTATTCTGCAAAGAAACATAACAAATTGGAAAATGAAAGTCTAAGAATTTATAGCAAAAGCCTACCAAACTATAAATGCAAAGTCTACTAGAGCACGAAATACCTTTAAGAGTTTTTCAATTACTGGAGTTAGAATGTTGTAGTTGAGCATGCCTTTGCCCTCCTTTTAGCAAACCACCTCATTAACATTGCCCTAATGGCATCTATAACTTGTACTAAAGGAAAGTTCTTGTCTCAGATAAGGCATGATTGATTCATTCTGCTATGTTTGAGGTGGTAAAGTTGTATCTATCACCAAGAAAATGTACTCGACTCCACAACTAAACATCCAATCTTCGCAAATACCCATGAAGCCTTGGATTTAATCTCTCGATCTTGGCGAATATGAGATTGAACTCCTCAACCGTATAAGCGGTGGCAGCTTTTTTAAACAGCTTAAAGGCCACGCCCCCTCAGAATTTAGCCATAATGTTTTTACGCAAGCGACATGTGCGAATTCCCGAGCTACAAGTAGATACACTTTTGCTATTGCTTTGCCTATTGATCTATGCCTATCTGAAATGATATCAAGTTCTTCATCATCAAGGATTACACAGAAATATGTTGAAATTTCCGTCTTGCATTGTTGCAGTAAGCAAAGTACCTTTATATTTTCCTAGTAAGAACGTCCCATTTACAAAACAACCTTTTTCATATAAGGAAATCTTCTAATACTTGCATCAAATGAAATGAATAGGAACTTGAACTTATCATCTTGGTCTACTTCAAGCTGTATTAGTGTTCCTGAATTTGCACACCTAATTATATACAAGTACGAAGGTAGTTCTTCAAAACTATTCTCAGTATTTCCTATAGATAGAGCTCGTGCTTTCTTTAAGGTATAATGGACCTTTCAGTACTTCATCTGTATGAAAACAGTTGTGAACGCATCTATAGTCTACCATGAATTACAAAAGTCCACCAAAGTATTGGTAAAATATATCAAGAATGAAATTAATGTCTATCAAACTATATTACAATACTTTACCAAAGTTTATCATACTATATTAGAATCTTTGAACAAAGTTTACTAAACTATATTACACTATTCAACCAAAGGCTACCAAACTATACTAAAACTTTACCAAAGTCTACCAAATTATATTACAATACCTTCCAAATGTACCAAACGAATACTTTCCAAAAGTCTAGCAAACTATATTATAATACTTTCAAAAAGTCTACCAAACTATATTAGAATACTTTCTGAGAGTCTAACAAACTATATAGACTACTTTACTAAAGTCCACTAAAATATACTAGTATTATACCTTTATACCAAAACATTTTTTCAATGCTTCCACCAACGAAATCCAAGTACAAACATCCTAAAATATCAGGAGTCGCTTGACTAGCACGGGCTGATCTCTCGGTAACAGAGCAAGTGTGTACTTCACAATACTTTTAAATGTGGAAACATGGAATCTCATCAATAAGTGAACCATATGCTCTCCATTTGCAGTTTGGAACCCAATATTTTACCACCAGCAACACTAGCGATGAAGCAACAACATCAAAGTCAAACATGTGTATAACTGAAAGGATCTTGATCCTTGTTTCGAGATTATCTTTAGCTGTGTAAACTTGTCCAGCAGCTAGCGTAGTGACCTCATTTCTATGCCCAAATAATCATCATCTTCTGACTCTCTCTTTTGATGAGGCAAGCTTCTATTTTCTTCTTCTTTAATATTTCTTCGCAGGCTTATAAAATCTTCATCATCAGATCTTGCTCCATCCACATCCTCGCAATAGTCAAATCTAAATTCTGCATCATCATCCTCTTCAACATGTTAAGATTCATTTTTAATATAGTTTGGAGAAAGTCTACCAAACTTCTGAAAAAGTCAACCAAACATAAACTCACATTTCCTAAGTGTAGCCTCACAATTAGTCTTAAATCTACCACCTACTTTGGATTGCCCTACGCCTTCACAAGATCCTTGAAGTCTCTACACAGAAATGAGTTGCCTCTCTCCAAAATTATTGTAGAAATCCTCCTAATTGCCTTGTGTTATTAACAATGACAGGATGGGTCTTCTGATAGAAATTGTATGAGTCCTTTTGGAATGTAGCTCAAATTTACCTCAAAAATCTTTTGGTTTATATCAAAATCTTTGTACACCATCTTGAGGAACTCACCATAACTAAGAACTTCACTCACACTAACAATTTTACACCATGAGAATTATCAACCTCAAAAATCCACTCGTTTCTCTCCTCTTTCCAGTTCCCACAAACTAATATGATTTGATCCATAGATCCAAAGGAAGAAATTAAACACAAAAAATTGACAACTGATGAAGGACTTCGAGCTTTATCAATGGAAGATTGGTTGTACATCCACAATAAATCAACGAAGAAGGTGGGTGAGCGCTCCTACACTCTAATAATTTAAGGGTAAAATTGTTATTTTCTCTTCTAGGTTAAATCACCAAAGTTCTATCAAACTATCATAGTATGCGAAACAAAGTCTACCTTGAAGAACTTCTTAGTCTATCACACTTCAACCAAAAGTCTACCAACCAAGAAATGTCATCCTTAATTTGAGACTCTAAAGATTACCTGGCTTGTTAAATCTAGTCCAATGTCCATTGTGAAGGACTTCAAGTGTACCCATATGTCTACCATGAAGGACATTAATGTCTACTACACCTAAACAGACAGTCTACCACACTAGAAATGTCAGTCCACAACTCAATACATCTAAGTCTACTATGCAGGGGTTAAACTATACCAACGTCTACCATGATGGATTTTTAAATCTACTACAAGTTAACCGATAGTCTACCACACAAGACAGTTCACTTAGAAATAGACTACTCCATACTCTACCAAGGTAGCTTGTTAAGTCTAGCTAACTTCAATTGAAAGTCTACCAAGCTTATAATTCATCCTTAAATTGATAATCTTAAGTCTACTATGCAGGGTGTGTTAAATTTACCTAAGTCTACCATGAATATCTTCAAAGTCTATCACACGTCAACCGATAGTCTACCAAACAAGACATTTCACCTAGAAATAGACTACTTTATATATTTTACTATGGTAGCTTGTCAAGGCTTGCAAACTCTACCATGAAGGACTATAAAGTCTACTACACTTCAATCGACTAAGCTTAGAACTTTCATCGTCGAATTGATACTTTTATATCTACCATGTAGGGTTTGTTAACTTTATCTAAGTCTACCATGAAGGTCTTCAAAGTCTACCACACGTCAACTGGTAGTCTACCAAACAAGAAATTTCACCTAGAAAGAGACTACTTTATATACTCTACCAAGGTAGCTTGTAAAGGCTTGCAAAATCTACTATGCAGGACTATAAAATCTATCGCACTTCAACCAATAGTCTAGTAAGCTGAGAAATTTCATCTTAAGTCGATTCTTTTAAGTCTACCATGCAAGGTTTATTTACTTTACCTAAGTCTACCATAAAGGTCATCAAAGTCCACCACACGTGAAACGATAATCTACTAAACTAGATATTTCACCTACAAATGGACTACACAAAACAATACCAAGGTAGCTTGTCAAGTTTACCAATGTCTACCATGAAGGATTTTAAAGTCTATTACACATCAAATGATAGTTAACTAAACTACAAATTTAACCCCTAAATAGATACTCTAAAGTCTACCATGCAGGGTTTGTAAAATCTACCAACATCTAGTATGAAGGACATTCAAGTCTACCACACATCAAACCAGAGTCTACCAGACGTGAAATTTTCTTTCTAATTTTAGTACTCCAAATTCTACCAAGCTAGATTGTAAACCATACCAAACTCTACCATGAAGGACTTCAAAGTCCATCACACATCATTGGTAAGTCTACCAAGGTATATATTTTAACATGAAATCTAGCCTCAGAATTCTGCCAAACTATCTTGTCAACCCTACCACTCATGGGGTTAAGTCTACCATATTATTTAAAGTCTACCATGCTTTTAATTTGGTAGATTTTACAATGCGTGATATGTTGATGTGGCAGTTTTCATTAATAGCACTATAGTTATTACTTTTTTTTCCACGGAAATGAAGGGTAAAATTGTATTTTAGATTTTTTAGAGACTATTTCAGTAATTGTCAAGTAACATGCACTATACAAGTAATTAACTATATTTCATGAACTATATTAGTAAATCACCCTTATTTTTACCTTTAAGTTATTAAAGCGACCATATGTAATTTATAAATGGGAAAATTGGCTGAATAACACAATTTAAGTTTATAAATAAGGATATAATATTTAACAAATTTTATACAATATTTGTGATTATACCTTTTTCATTTAATTTTTTTCTTATTTACTCATTCTCCCCCCCCTCTAAATTTATATACAATATTTTTTTTAATTAAAAACTATTTCCAAATTAAAAAAGTTTGAAAAACATATTTTTTCTACACATACAACTTTCTTTTAATAAAATTAACAATTATTTTTATAAAAAAACGAATATTTTATTAACTAATCTTATATAGAACATCAATATATAGAATATCTATTTGATCTAGAATATTTATTTTCTTATAAAATCATCTATTTATATCTACTTATTAAAAGAATCTCATCAAAGTTAATTTATTTGTTCTTTATTTCCTCCTCCTTCTTGCTCCTATCTTCCTATTACTCATACTTCTCTTCTTAGTCCTCCCCCTTCTCATCATTCTTTTCCTCCTCATTTCTCTCCTTACTCTTCATCCTCCTCCTCCTATTATTTTTTGTTTTTGTCATTCTCCTTATACTTATCAGTCTCTTTCTATTTCTTCTTCATCGTTTCTTCATCCTTGTGGATCATATAGATGTATACTTTTTTATTGTGCAATAATTTCTATTTTATACCATATTGTAATTCTATATCATATATCATAATAGTACTACATAGATAAGACTTTCTCAATCCTTCGTCATCCACATAAGCCTTCTATTTTATTTTTTATTTTTGAGCACGTGACTAAGTAAGAATAATAGAATAAAATGTTTGGTTTTTAGTTAAATTCTTAATTTTGTCAACTTCATAACTATATTCTTAATTATTTTATCAAATATGGTTATTGAGCAAATTCTCCCTTTATTATTTAACTAAGCAATACTGAAAAATTATAAAGAATAAAATACATTATACAAAGTTTATTAATATATGTAGAGTACTTAAACAATATTATTTTGGGACATAGAGTATTCTAAAGTATATTCTCATAAGCCAATCATGATCCCTAAATTCTTATTGGTGTATTTACTTGGTACAAGTCATGATCTCTGCATTCCTATCGGTGTGATTATTTGGTAGTAATCATGATCTCTGTATTCTTATTGTTGTGACTACTTGGTTAGTTCAATAACTTGCTAATTAATGCTCGTTGAGTCCTCTTCTCTTTTCTGCACCGATCTTAATTGACAACTACATTTTAATTTGGATGTAAAGGTTTAAGCCCACATATATATAAAGATGCTGTCTACTTGTTTTTATTTAATACAAAAGTTTTTTTGTCAACTGGTATTTAATCTCGCTCCTACTATTGTAGATAGGGGGTTCGATCCCTAGTGTTTGAAGATTTGTAAAGAGAACACTACCACTGATTCCACTTATCTCTTTAATACAGAATATTTTAAGGATTTAGATACCGAAACTTGAAAATGTCTTCTTTAGATATAGAAAGACTTTTTATGTAACACTTCAGTCATTTTTATAAATAATAAAAGAATCCAATGAACAATGACCTGAAGTTTTCATAATAATAATAGAAATTAAAATTAATGAATAATCCTAAGATATGTTTTTTTAAGAATTAAATCAAAATTGATCCATAGTAAAAATACACACTTTAAAATCTTTTTTTATCTTTTTTTACTTGTATCAGAGAGATATTAAACTCCAGTGCCTAAAAATTGTAAAATAACAATTACCACCAGACTAATTGTACTCAGCAAAAGTTTTACATTATCAATGCATCTAAATATAGTAAAACAGATGTCCTTTTTATTTTGAACCTTAGTTTGTAAAATTTTTTAAAAAACCCCTTCAAAAATTACAAGGAAATCCTTCTAAGTTCTGTAAATTTTTGGCCGAATAAGACAACAAAACCTAATCAAGTTCTATTTCGTAATGTAGTTATTTATTTAGGTAAAATAAAATAAAAAACATGTTCTCAACTACGCTCACCTCGATCACTTTACCATCACAGACACGATCAACTCTCTCAGTAACCAATTATGTCGAAATCATATTTATGTAAACGAGATTTTAGATTTCCACCATGTTCTCATAAAATGGTGAACAAGAAACTGAAGCAATTAGAGTCTAACAAGCTTTTGCCTCCGTCACTACCTTCTTAATTTACTTTGTTCTCTTGATTAACATCTTAAAGTTTTGATTGAATTTGCAGGAATGATATCAGATTTATAGCGGAGCAGAGTTGCAGAACAAGCGCCCAAAGAAGATATTTGAACTTTGATGCCTCTTAATCTGAAACTTATGACAATGGAAAGAGATGGGTTGGCAGGGCAAAGACCCGTCGACAGACTAGGTATAACATTGACTTTTCAAATCATTTAGGTGACAGTTACTTCTTGCATCCATTCTTGTTGAATTACAGTGCATCATCTGACAGGGGTGGTGGTTTCACATCTCTTGAAAACTTGTTGTACTTTTCTAGGAACTTTAAGGTGTATTAGTTTACTATATATATGAACAATTCAGAAAAAGCATGAACAAATTTCTTTGTGTAAACTCAATGTGGTTGACATTGAAGTGACTCTATTACATGTGTGTCAGATAGTGAGTTCTTTAGATCCTCTGTTTCTTAATACTTGGATATGAACTATAAAAGATATTATTCATGTTCTAGGTGTTACACGATAACATTTGTATTCTTCTCTCCTAGACCAGTCAGTGAGCTTGATGCAGCGGCTACTACGGTACAAAAGATTTACAAAAGTTACAGGACTAGAAGAAACCTAGCATATTGTGTGATTGTGGTTTAGGAGCTCTGGTGAGTTACTGGATCAATCTTCTTTCTTTCAAATGTCATTTGTAGATGTTGATGTATACTAACATGTGGTATTGCTTGAGTTGTAGATGGAAGATTCCAGAAGTTGCAAATCAGAAGAAACTTAACACTGTGAATGGCGGAAATTGTGAGAGAATCCAAATAGAGAAACCCACAATTACTCTTCCTGAACCTTTTTTATTCTCGCAATCAACGGCTCCAGTTAACCTTCGTACGAATCTCTCTGTGTGCTGCAATGTACGGTGTATGGCAAACCTAGGACGAGTGAAGATGGTGGCTAAGCAGATAATGAGGGAACTCTCTGATATGCTTCTCACTGACACAGTTTTACAACACGCCCTCCTGCCTGAAGCTCCTCTTCGAGCTAACCCATATCTCTCTTCACTTACAACCATTAGCTATGTTGAAGTGTCTAATGATTTGCAGGTGATTATAATCCTTAATTAGAAACTCCCTCATTGGAATTTAGGGTCTTTGGAATATTGCAAAATTGTTTTAACTTGATGTTTTATTAGACCTATGTTATATTGTGGCCTGCACTGTTATCAGTTCCTGACACAAGTAGTTTACATTGTGTGTTTGGAATTCATGATAATACTTTGCTATGGCAAGTTTATGCATTTGTGTGTGCTAATTGGAGAGTGTAGCTTCGAGAGATGTTCATGCTAATTTGCTTTCTTTGGAGGTTGTAGGTGGTTAAAGTATATGTATATGTATTTGGGGATGATAGAGGGAAAGATGTTGCTATTGCGAGATTAAAATCAAAAGCCAAGTACGTTAGGAGGAAGCTTGGGAAGTGAATGAAGTTGAGATTGACGCCTGAAGTCATATTTATTGAAGATGAATCATTGGAAAGAGGAAGCAGGGTAAGGCTCTGTATATATCTTCACTACAAACAAACAACTCTATTCTTATAGCTTGCTCTCCTTTTATGGAACATTTAGCACAGATTATCATGATTTAGTTGATCAGGATGATTCTTTGGAGTTATGCGTTGAAAAACTCGTTTTTGTAGTATATAAGAAAACCGGAATTGAAAATTATAGTTACTGGTTATTCAATCAAGCAACTGTAATCATGTTTTGACTCATGAGAGTTGAGTCTTACCTTCATGTTGTTGTCAGACACTAACTGATTAAGATATTGTTTCAGGTAATTGCAATACTGGACCAAATAAAAGCTGAGAAAGGAAGCGGTGATGGTGTAAACGAAGGGCGATTAGAACCATCAAATTTAGATGAGGATGATCAGTTTTTTATTAAATTCTTACAAAACAATTGTTAATTATATTACATAAATATATACATTTATATTTTAAACTTTAACTTTCATTAATATAGCAAAAGCTTATAAGTATTTTCAAAAGAAATTTATTTTATACTCATATATTTACGTGTATTGATTAAAAAATTTAAGTGAGTATCAAATTTTAAAACAAAAGCCTATATCTTTCCAAATCACTAATCAATTGGACCAATAGCTATACTAGAGAACAAAACATATATGTGATATTGAAAATAGAACGATATGGTAATAAAATAAACCAAATTTTTATAAATTATTTTATAATTTTAATGTACTGTTAAATGATTTTTATGGATGTTTTGCTTAATTGCTAAAGTGTTAATTTTTGGGCTAAGACATTTTATTTTAGTTATTTGTTTTGAAACGTTTTTCAACAAACAATGTAATTTTATAATTTGAAGTTATATATATAACATATACGTATTAATTACTACAACATTAAACAAAATTTTCTAATATTAATATTTTTTTCTATAAGGAAAACTTTGTAATGTAGCAAAAAAATTATATTATTTTTGAAACATGTTTAATCAAAGAAATAACTAAAGTATAAATTACAAATTCACCTCAATCAAAATCTAAGATTTAATTATTCTAAAATCATTAGTTTTGCCCCTTAATACATTTTATCAACCATCTCATACATTTCAATATTAAGAAAAGAAAAGTTTGTGGTTTTTTAAAGTTTGCGTTATAAATGTGGATCCATTTAGTTACAACACAATTCGTATATTGAATAGTATATTATATAATTAACCAAAATTAACTTATTTGCAAACTTAAATACTAAACAATATAAAAAACCGGATCATAAAATCCAAATAACTATGCGCTGCAACTATGGGTAACATCTTATGAAATATGTTTAAAATACTATCCGATTACATAACTTTAATTGCATTCAAACAAAAACTAGATAGTAATACCAATTTTAAAATAGTGCACTACATTATCATATGAGTGTTAACGCGAATTTTTAACAAAAAATATTCACGAATCCACAAACTAAAAAATCACATAATATAAATAAAATCAAATTATATATATATGATATATATATATATATCATATAAATAATCCAGGGAATACCAAATTTTCAACCAAATATTTAAATATATATTCCCAACATAAATTATTTACATACAAAATATACAAATTATTTACCATCTCGAACATATAATAATACACGGGTTGAACCATATTGATTATTATATTTCAAGAAATACCGAATGTTCTACAAATAAGTTTTTACCTTACATTACTTTACAAATTACTTAATATCTCGAACTCCAAATCAATCTTCGCCTAATCGTATTGGTTGTTATATTTCAAAAAATACCAAATATTTGACATACTATATAAATATATTCCCAACATATGTTTTGTATTAATTAAATTATACAACTAACTTAAAATCTTGAACATCATGTAATCCCGCGCGTCCAGCGCGGATAGCATCCTAGTTATATATATAAACAAAGACTAAACACTTTAATTGTAGATAGAGACAATTAATAACTTTCTAAAGAGTTTCTTCCACGATACTTCTACAAGAAGTTGTCAATGTCGACACCATGTAATTTCCGTACAAATTCTGTAATCATTTCATCTTGATAACAGATCTCAAGACTGTATTCTTAAAAGAAACCTCACGTAAACAAAATTCTTCGTAGGATCAATTCCTGTTGCGAAGTAAGGTCGATCATCTATGGCAGAACATGAAAACGTCCAAGCTGACCAGATTATCCGGACTTCCTTCCATTTCCACCCTCAGAGAAATTGGCTTAATGGTTATATTTCTTTTCATCTTTTTACATAGAAATTTTACATATTTGATCAACTACATCAAATAGATAACTAACCGTTCAATTTATTTATGTCACTTCTGTTGTCCTTGGGATGTATCTTGGAAACCTGAAGATCCCAACGGTAATAAAAAAAAAAATCTCCATAAATCCTTAAATTGTGGTACAAGTAGATCCGAAGTTTTAGAAGCATATATATTTATATTAGAGATAATTGTGGACAATATAATTTTTAGGTTTTAAATTGTCCACAATATACTTTAAAATTTTTTTGGCAAAATATACCTTTGACTTTTACATTATCCATAATTGGAGACATAATCTATAGTTATGCTCTCATGGACATTAATATTGTCGATATTTACTGAATTATGTACACAATAGAAATAAATTGTCTAATGTGGATATATCTAGTGAGTTATGAAGATGCATGGGTGACTGAACAGAGAGATGACGATGCATGGATGACTGGACATAGAGATATTCAGCGAAGAGGAACCAGGCGAGTCATCAGATGTATGTCAAGACAGATGACTGTGAGTGAGATAGAAATGGAAAGAACTATTATGTGAGGTATTTCCATTTCTGACCGATCACGAGAAGATACTAGGTTTAGGGCTAGTATATTAGTGATAGGATGAGGGTTGAGCGGCAGCTAACGCTTCTAAGTCTCGTAGAACAGAGTGTTGAATCTTAGAGAGAAAAAGGTCTTGAGAGATTTATTGTGTGAGTGTTTTTCGTTTTGAGTTTGTGAGAAACTTATATAAGACTTTTGTAAGAAAAGTTTATAAAATAAAACGAATCAAGCGTTGAGATCGACGCTTTCCGATCAAGTGTTCTTGTTTCTCTTTGCCATACAGTTTCAGTTGGTATCAGAGCCATTCACCTAACCAAACCAGGTGTGATCCTAAGGTAAGTATGGAAGGGAAACCACAGTTTTTGACAGTCAGAGAGCCGTTGATACTAGATCCAAATAATTACGGTCACTAGAAGGTTCAAATCACTCAGATATTAAAGGTATTGATGAAGAAGCTTGGGGAGCTGTTGAAGATGGGTGAACACCACCAACAATGAAGGTTGGAGAGAATGTTGTACCAAAACCCAGAACGAGCTGGACAGCAGAGGAGAAGGCAGAATCGAAGTTTAACTCCAAGGCTCTGTCAGCCATATTCAACACTCTAGCGCCAAATTAGTTCAATCAAGTTCAACGGTGTACAACCGCAAAAGAAGCTTGGGATATATTGCAAGTCTCATTTGAAGGTACATCCAGTGTTAAACGAACAAGGATTGACATGCTGCCTACTCAATTTGAAGCTCTCACAATGGATGAACATGATAAAATACAAGGATTTAGTAGTAAGCTCAGCACTCTGTCACATGAGGCACTCGTTTTGGGAAAAACTTATACGGACAAGAAACTGGTGAAGAAATTTCTGCGTTGTCTTCCACCTAAGTTTCCATGGACATCGTTCTGCACTTGAAGTTACACAGAATTCTGACAATATAAGTTTTGCACAAGTGGTTAGTATGATGCAAGCCTATGAAATTCAACTTAATAAGAGAGTCGAACCACATCATGAGAAGGGAGTAGCTTTAATTGCTGAAGAAAAAACAAAGCTACCTATGGCTGATCTGGAAGATCAAGTTGGATTAATTGTCAAAAAACATCTACGAAAATTTGAAAGAGGACAGAAGAGGGACAATCGGGTGTTTGTCAAACAGGAAAGTGACAAAGGTCAACCAAGTTCAGACAAACAGTGTCCAGAGTGTCAGGGTTATGGTCATTTCAAATCTGATTGTCCCACTATTCGAAGGAAGATGACCTTAAAGTGTTTTGAGTGTCAAGGTTATGGTCATATGAAGTCAGAGTGTGTGGGTGCATTTAAACGAAAGGATAAGAATGCTCTTGTCAGCTGGAGTGAAAGTGACACAGAAGATGAAGAAAATGACAATGATCTGGAGGCATACTGTGCAAATTTTGGTGTTGTTGAAATGACAGAAGACAAAGAAGTTGTGCAAGAGGAATAGACATATGCCAACTTTACAGCTCAAAATTCAGATTCAGATGAGGAAACAGAAGATGAGGATGACTTAGGATTATCTCCAGCTGATGAAATGCAGATTGTGTGTAGGAATCTGGTAGAACTTCAAGAAAAGAACATGTAATTAATGTCTGAAACGGAAAAGTTGAAGAAATTGCTACAAAAGTTGGAAACAGAACTTGAGCAGGAGAAAACCAAGAATAAAAGAGTTAGAGGGTCGACTGTTAGGCCAACTCAAAAATATCAAGCTGCTGTCAAGAGGTACAAAGGACCTTGACAAGCTCCTGCAGTATGGAAGAACCAACAAAGGTAACTGGGGCTTGGGCTATCTTGGAGCTGAAAACACTATAGCAAGTACGGTGTTTGTCAAAGCTAGTAACACTGATTTAGGATCAACTTCACATTAGAATTTTGAAAGAGTGGGTCGGGAAACCATTCACAATAAGGATCAAAGCAGATCAAGATTCGTTTCGAAGCAAGGAAAGGCTCGAAAACAACAGTACAGTCAGAATTATCGTCCATATAGGCAACAGAGGGGAGTTCAACAGGGTAGGTTCAGGCATCCTCTGAGATTCGGGGAGAAACAGAGGATTGGTAAACGACAGTGGTTTAACCAGAATCAGTGGTATGGATGCGAAGAAAACAACAGACATCTGTTCACCGACTTTAGATGTCAAGCTCCTGATTGTTGGTACTGTGGAAAACTTGGGCATATCAAATCTCAATGATACAAGTTTCAGAGGCGTATTGATAGTATCATAGACCAATAGAGGTATCATAAAGATGCTAAGAAGTCTGGAAAAGCATGGGTTAAGAAGCAGGATCTGTACTATCAAGTGGCTTTTATTGCTGGTAGAGGAAACAAAGGAACTATAGCGAGTGGCTGGTATTTTGACAGTGGGTGCTCAAGACACATGACAGGAACAGAGGAAAATCTGCTAAATATTCAGAAAGGTACTAGTGGTAAAGTTACGTTTGGAGGAGGAGCGAATGGTGATCTCAAGGGAAAAGGAGACATAAGTGTACAATTACAGCCTGAGCTGAGAGATGTCTATTTGGTTGATGGTTTGAAACCAAATCTTATCAGCACCAGTCAGCTGTGTGATCAAGATCTTGATGTAACGTTTACCAAGCTTGGGTGCAAAGCTTACAACGCTTTAGGAGTTACTGTACTAGAGGGTATTAGATCTGACAATGATTGTTATATGTGGGTTTCTGAAAACAGTGTCTAAGTGTTGTTTAAGAGAATGAAGGGACGATGTGGCACCAACGATTGGGACACATGAATTATCAAAAAATGGTGAAACTTGCAAATCAAGAAGTTGTTCGTGCACTGCCAAAGTTTCAGAGTTCACAGGAGTTTATATGTGGTCCATGCAACATGGGAAAACAAGTCAAAACTCAACACAGATTTGTTCCCGATGTAAAATCCACAACACCTTTAGAGCTGGTACACATGGATTTTATGGGACCAATCCAAGTAACGAGTTAAGGAGGAAAGAAATATATACTGGTGATGGTTGATGATTTTTTACGGTATAC
>OVBA01004743.1:0-22414 GCA_900406435.1 Lepidium aucheri
TATATAAGATCTCAATCTTAATTTAAAAGGAAATTGTGAATATTAATCTCTCTATATACATAAACATATAGACAATTTTTCCAACTCTCTTTAACTTTTCTAGCTTTCTTCAACTTAATTATTTCTCTTTTGTTTACATCCAACGCAATAGGCAAATAAAAAGTAAACATTTAAAATTAAATGTATCATTATTTTGTTTTACAAATATTAATATAATATTTTATCAATATTTATATACATATATATATATATTTATATGTTTTATGAATGAAAATCTCATCATCTCAATCACTTAATTTTTATAGGTTAAATACCAATAAACACAAAAACTTAAAACAACACAAGTTATTTACATTAATCAGCAAAAAAAGTTTGTATACGGTGATACGACTTTTAAAAAAGTGAGAAGCAAGAATTTAAATGAAACAATGAGCTTATATGAATAAATTTCCTCTTACTTGATAAAAAAAAATGAATTTTAATATGTTTTTTCCTTATTCGACAACAGTTTTATTATCCAACTAAAAGTTAAATCTTTCTACAACATGAGAATACTATTCAAGGCTTTATGCATCATTTTCTTATGGAAAAGTTTGGAAATGCACTATATAAAAGAAAATTTATCGAAATTTGTAATTTTATCGAAATTTTTTATTTTAGTATGCAAGATTACAATAAAAATTACAAAGTTAGAAAATATTGAAACAACTCAAAATAATCATATTATAGACCCGAAAAGATCTAGAAGATGTTTGACACAAAAGTCGGCCAAACGAGGTATGGATTTTATTATAGGATTATATGGTTTAAAATATTTTACTATACTAATTATTCATAATATTATAAATATGTTAAATATAATTTTTGAAAACCCGTACATCGCACGGGTCCATATCTAGTATAATATAAACAAAAACAAAATAGACATTTAAAGGCTAGAACTTGAGACCTAAAATACAAATGGAAGGACTAACTGCTAGATTACAATAGATATCTGAGATTTTGATACTCTTTAATTCTTATATTATTTTGGCGCCTAAAGCAGGTGTTTTATCCGTTTTAGGTCAGGACCGCTAATGAACTCACTAACGATTGATTATCAATGTCTTGGAGGTGGAGGATGAAACGTCTGCATGGTTTTTTAGGATCGATTGATTCTTCACAGATCAAACAACAGTGGATTGGTAAAATAAAATGGATAAGATTAAGATGGAAAACACTTGTTTGTAGATTTGATTTGCCATTGTTTATTAGAGTACAAATGAGTAGTCTTTAATTTAACGTGGATATGCATTAGAGCTACATGGAAGCCTTTATTTATAGGTTTTTTTTTGAACCACTTGCATTTATAAACTCATTAAAAATTTTGACCATACAAAGCTAAAGCTCTTTTTGCCAGATCATCGGCTCTATTATTCGAAGGTCTGGGTATGAAAGAACTCAAGAAGGAGAGAAAATCCTTTGAATACGATCGTATGTCTGCCAAAATGCCATGGATTTCTGGGATCCAGGTATCATTTTGGATAGCATCGACAAGTCTTTTGTTGTCTGATTCCAATTTCAGATCTGTGATTTGTTGTCTCCTTGCTTCTTCTATCGTATATCGTACTACTAAACTCTCTGTAGTTATAACGGAGGTAACGTTCAGTGCTAGTTTTAAGAAGCATTGGGTCTCGAAGGTTGTTGGATGAGTGAAGATCCAGCCCAATCCCGCTGTTCTGTTCGAGATTCTCCATGCTGCATCTGTTTGGCATGTGAATAGTCCCCTACCGTGCGATGGGTCTGTCTCTGCAATCGGTTCTGATTCGCTCAATCCTGGTACTTTCTCCTCCTTTTCTTGTGCATTTTCCCACTCTTTTGCCAATTGAATGATTCTTAAGCTTGTTTCCTCTGGTGAGAAAAATCTTTTTTGGAAAATCAGTTGATTTCTACGTGACCATAGTATCTTCAGAATCCAGGGGTATATGGGTGATCCTCCTAGACCTATTGGCGGCACATTGAGGAGCCGCTGTATCTTCTGAAACCCGTCAGTTATGGAGGAGATGTCTTGGACATCGAATTTTCCTATTAGGGGGATTGACTCCCAAACTTTTAATTGCGGCATAAGTAGACTTGAAGAACAGGTGTAATGCAGTTTCTGGTTCTCCACACCTGATGCAGTTTGAGAGAGGTACAATTTGTCTTATGTGTAGGTTATCATTTGTTGGTAGAGCGTCTCTTAGTATCCGCCAGAGGAGATTCGTATTCTTTGGAGCTGTTTTTATTTTCCAGATCCATTCATTCCATTTGATTCTCAAGTTTGAAGGTTCAGTAGAGAGTATACTTGAACTAGCTAGGTGATATCCTGATTTCGAAGTATACACTCCAAAAAGGTTGTGAATCCATGTTATGCGGTCTTCTTTCCTGGTTTTGCTGGGGATGATTGCCATTATGTCTTGGTAGTTTGCATAGAAGATGTGTTTTACTTTCTCCTTGTTCCAGTTCATGGTGATGGGGTCTATCAAATCCGCTACAATTAGTTCTGATGGATTGTCAGGTTGGGGACCGTATGGATGTAAAGCTTGTGTTGTGGATAACCGAGGGTCTTTCCATGCTCTGATTGATGATCCATTACCCATTGTCCATGATATGTTGCCTCGGAGAAGATCACGTCCTTTCAATATGTCTTTCCATCCATGTGAGGAGTTAGTTGTGCTTTCTACTTCCAGGAAGTGTGATTGTGTGCAGTACTTTGCAAGCAAAACTTTGGAGAGTAAGGTGTTTGGCCGGGTCAGGATTCTCCAGCTACTTTTTCCCAGAAGGCTCGTATTAAAGGCTTCTATGTCTCTAAAAGCCAGACCATTGTGGCTTTTAGGAGCTGTGAGTTTGTGCCACGCAACCCAGCAGGTCTTTCTCTTTCCCGTTGTGCTGTCCCACCAGAACCGTGTGAGAGCAGATTGGATCCTCTTTGTCAACGTCTTCGGGAGGAGGAAACATGACATGGTGTAAGTTGGAATTGCTGAGAGCACGCTTTTGAGTAGCGTCTCTTTCCCTGCCTCCGATAAGAATCGGTTTGACCAGGTTAGTGCCTTTTGTGATATCTTATCCACCATAGAGGTGAATAGATCTCGTTTTCTTCTTCCAAAGTGTTCTGGAAGCCCTTTATAGGGTTAATTTGTTGAATATACATGTTATATTTAGGTATGTAACAAAAAAATATTTTAGAAAAAAATAATTTTTTCTCCTCACAGATCTGCTGATATGAGTAAAATAACCTTAAGATGCGGAAAAACTAAAGAAGATATAGTACCTACGCAAACTGTAATCATTATGAATATAAATAATAACTATGATGAGATTAAAAATGATTATTAGCCGTAAATAAATGAATTAGATCTTTGGGAAGGCAGATCAATAGAGATTTTGGATGTTATGTTCTATGTATGTGAAGTGATTTTAGTCTAGTGGTAGGTTGTAAGTTTACAGAAGACAAACACCACCACACATCAAAAATCGAGTTCTACTGTCTGGATTATATAATAATTTGACTAATGGATCGGTCGGTTATGACTTAGTGTGAAAAAAAATGAATTTCTTGTTCCTCACAATACACTTAAATAGCAATTCATAGATTCTATTTTTCTCTTTCGTGAGTCTCATTGACACATTTTAACCCTAATTTAATGAGGCACAATTTGAACTCTTGATGCTGAAGATAATAGATCGGATCTCTAGTTATCGGACTATCATGGTCTTGGCTTCATGAATTCAATTTTTATTTTTACTTTTTTGGTTCAACGTTCAATTTATTTTTATTTTTTATTTTATTTTAGAGGTTAAAGTTTCATAATTGCAGGTGTACACAGTCAAGTCAATTATATTCTGAAAAAGTAAACAAAAGCAACCACATGGTTGAAAAGAAAAAGTAATCTTATGTCTCCATAAAGTGAAGTGTTCGGGTTGTTGAGAGATCGATTGACATTGAATTTTGGAGATCAAATATTAGTTAACGAAGATATATATATAGAGAGAAGATAAATCTAATTAAAGTATCAAGAAAAATGTTGATAGTTGTCAATATATATTTTATTTAGAAAAAGTTGTCTAATATAATCAGCTTCTTTTGAAATTATTTAGATAACCTACTTTTAAAAAATTACGTAAATAACCTCTTTCTACAATACTCAAAATACCTCTGGTCCTTAATCCCTGATTCTTTTCCTCTCTAGATCGAATTTATAAATCTTTATTCTCTTTGTTATCTTTTCTTTACGGTTCTTCAATTATAAATATTTTTATTGTTGCTAGAGGCAATAAAACTTCCATAAGACTTTATCAAAATAATATTAAATAAAGTAAAACTTTATTTCTTATTTGCGTAATTACTTCAAGTTTATCACGTACTATTTCACGGGCATGCACCAATACATGGTACGATTTTTAGTAATCAATAGAAATATCATACACATTTTTCATGGCTTCTATTATATGTGCATGTCTAATCTCGACATCAGTGCTCCCAAATTTTGCTAAAAACAACTTTCTAATACATTTTGGAGTAGCTTGTCGATGACGAGCATACCTCTCTGTAATAGAACATGTATGAATATATATATATATATATTCATATTATAAACTGAGTAGTTCCACAAACTGCTGATGCATGAATCCTCCAAGTACACTAGCAGCAAATATTTCAACGACTTGCAAATTGTATATTCAAAATTCTCAAAAATTGTGATCATATGCAACTTCAGCTCTAACTCATCTTTGCTATTATATACTTTCCATTCCTTGATACGCTCAAAAACCTTTAGAGTGTTATGAATACCTCCAAAATTATATGTCTTATGATCTTCTAAATGATCATTCTCTTGATCTTCATCCACATAAGAAGATGCAACATCGCTGATGGGATCACATTGATTGTCCGTTTCGTCAATACCACAAGTAAAATTTTGTGTCTCATATACACAATAATCCTCAAGTGTTCCACTTTGTAATTCATCATATGGTAGTTTATATAGAATACTATTTTGTGCCTCATCTTCACAACTTCCACCAAATGTAACACTATTTTCTTGATCTGAATCTTATTCCTCAATAGTACCATTAGCTTGTTCATCCTGCTCATATCCGTCAATAGTGCCACTTTTTATCATTTTTTGTTGATATTTTTTTTCACACACTTCATTTAAGTTATTACTTCTCCGCACAAAAGAAAAAAAATTATTATTACAATTTCCATAAACCAACATGTGTGCATGTTATAATTCAAAAATATGGTGGCCTAGGAAACAATCCACTATAATGAATACAAGAGTTACCACGGATCGTTTAGTACACGGACCGGGTCAATTTGTACATCATGCAAAACAACAAAAACTTATATCGTGAAGCACAAACTGATCGATCCCTACACTGATCGATCAATTTGTACATCACGCAAAAACAATGAACTTTTATGTCGTGAAGCACAGGCCGATCGATCCCTACACTGATTGCTTGATCTATACATCACAAAACATGATTTTGTTTAATGCTATAGATTGATCGTATATTATACTGATCGATCGACCTGTGCATCATGACGTAATCAATTATTTTTGTTTGATGTACAAATCGATCCATCAGTATAGAAGATCGATCGATCTATACAAAACGTGTGAAAAATCCTCTTCGCGTTGAATAAGTGGATGGCCAAAATCCGGCAGACTTACAGTAAGTGCCAACCACTAAGTCTACCAAATTCTGGGAGACTTGCAATAAATTTGCCAAAACATTCTGACACGCTTGCAATAAGTTTATTAAAATTTTGACAGAATTACAGTAAGTCTTCCAGAATACCGCAGACTTGCAGTAAATCTTTCTAGATCCTGTAAACTTGCTGTAAATCTATTAGAATCCCTCATTCATTGGATCATGTTTATGAAACTCTAAATTAAAATATATTAGTTAGCCTTTAACAGATTTTTCAAATCATATTTATATGAAGAAATATTATTTTCTCATAGTTTTCCTAAATTTTAAACTAATCGAAATATTTACAGTTTTTAATAATGAATCTTTTTTCTATAAACTCAAAATAAGTAGAAAACAGACATGAACAAAAAGATTCAAAAAACAAAATTTAGAAAGTAGAGAGAGGTTTTTCTCTAGAGTTTTCTTTTCCGATTATTCTTCCGACGGTTTTTCCCGTCCACACCTCTCTTCTCAGATTCCTATCTTTCAGAGAGGTTGTGAGATGGTTTCGGTGTTCGGATTACTCTTCAGCTTTTGTCTGATAGATATCTCGGAGTATTGCTTCCGGTTAACCTTCTGATTTTATATCAGTTCTGTTTCAAATCTCTCTTCTCCTGTCTTATTTTGATTATTTCTTACTTTCATCCCGTCATGGCGAGTTTAGAATCGTTTTCCCAAAAGGTCACTTATACAAGTCGGATCTCGCTAGATTAAGTCTTTCGAGTTCATCAAGACAACACAATCTCTCCCATGGTTTTTCTACGATGGAAGCTATATAATCATTGTTATCCTAAGGTTTCCATGTCCTTGAAGAGCGATTCTTCAATTGCTTACCACCGTGAAGAAAAAAGGTGGACCAATTTTGGAAGCTATGTTGGTTTTCCGAGGCGTTGAAGTTTCGTCGAGCTTGGATCTTGCCTGCAGAGCCAACGGCAGTTTTCTTCGGTTTTCACCTTATCCAATAAAATTTGGTGGAGACGATTGTTGAATGGCTGTGAATAAAGAATCAAGTGTACAAGAGTGACGGCTCCGGCATCGCTACCTTCACCGAATAACGCATGCAAGCATCTTTGGAGTATTGAGTTGTGGCTAGACACGTGGCAGATATGCAAGTGAGCTTCTATCTCACGCTACCTCCTTCTTGTACAAGGGCCTTACAAAAATATAAATTTTTGGTCTATTTTTCTCTTTTGTGTAAATAGTCAAGAGCCCATTGGATTTTCTTAATAAACTTGCTTATGTGAAAGAAAAAAAATAGAAAACAGATTACTCAAAAAAAAATTAAAGGAAAAAATTAGGTTATGAGAGTAACCTTAAAAAATTGGGTTATTTTAATATCTATCTGTATTTTCATCAAAGAGTATTACAATTCTTTGACTACATCCATAGATAGTTTATTTTGTTGTTGTAAAAACCAAACACATGACTTATGACTTTTGGAGAAGGAAAACTTAGATTTTTTTATTTTTTTTTGATAAAGGAAAACTTAGTTTTGTGCTGGTTTTATAATGATCAAGAAGATAGTTTAATAATGTGTAACAGAAATTTGACATTTAAAAAACTCGTGAGTTAGGAATTTTACAAAATTTAACTATAGAAGATTTTGTTGAGCATTTTACTAAATCGTATAAGTGGGTACATGAAATGGAAGTATTTAGAAACGTAGAAACGAGTTTTTTAAAAAGTATATACTACTTTAAACACACTTTTCATATTTTGGCCCAATAACTCACAAGCTACAAACACTAAACTCTAAAATAGTAAATAAAGCACAGCCCAGAAAGTTGAATTTAAATTCAACAAAAAACCGTTAAGGTCGAACCAGCGAAAAAAAAAACTGTGAGGGAAAAAAAATCCGACCTGCCGGAATCGAACCAGCGACCTAAAGATTACAGCAACTACTACAGTCTTCCGCTCTACCAACTGAGCTAAGGTCGGTTTGTTATTATTCCTGAATTAAATATTATTTAAACACGTAATAAATATTGAAACATTCTTAAAGGCATAAATGATTATAAAAGCAACAAAAATTCATCGCGCAACAGTCATAGAAACATTTTTAACATTCAACATGTTCAAACACCTTTGTAACCCGAAGATATGAATTGAGCTAGCTCTAAAGGATGATCAATAACGAAGCTTTCAGTACAGGCAAGTCGTTCTCAAGAGGCGTTTTACAATAGCCTCTGGTTAGGACATTGCAAGACAACAAAAGCCATTGGTAACAGAGTCCATGAAATCAGACAAGAGCTGAGATGTTCAAGCTTTATGCTTCTGATTATAAAAGAAGCAGAAGAACCAAAACGTTTAAGCTTTATAAAGAACATAATGCACTTCATAGTAAAACCTGAAAATTACGTTATACAATTTGCTGTACGATTACATGATTCTTCCCCATCAAACTTACCTAAACTTAGGAACCAAAAAACAGACTTGACAGGATTTAAGAACACACTTTTTGGATGGCTTCTTTAGTCTCTACTGCTCATTCTGAAAACAATACGACCTTTTGTTGAATCATAAACACTCATTTCGACTTTCACTTTATCTCCAGGGAGTATTCTTATGAAATTCTTCCTAATCTTACCACAAATGTAACCAAGAATGTTATCACCATTCTCCAAATCGACTCGAAACATCCCATTAGGAAGTGATTCAGTTACTAAACCTTCGATTACTGTTTTGTTGCTTCCTTCTTTAACAGCAGGCTTTGCTGGTTTGCTTCTATTAGCTCCTCCTCTACCTCCACTAGCTCTCAGACAACGTATCAATGGCCGATGATTCACAATCGAAACACTTGCATTAGAGTTTATTTGGCTGTTACAATAAAAGTAAAACACACACAAAACAAAAAAGAAAGTTAGCTGATTTGAGAAAAAACAAAATACATAATTCGAATGAATCAGAATTACAAAAAGTGATTTTGGGAAATTTCTGAATCTTAAAACCAACAAATGTTTAGACTTTCAAAAGGTTACGACTCGAAATGTTGACATAACGATCCTAAGCAACTCGAATCATAAGAAAACATACAAGCAGTGAAAAGAATTTGAGTTTTCTTAAGCTAACACTCAAACTAATTCGCTATAACCCAAATTAGCGAATGATTTTGGGATTTTGAAAACCTCAGAAACTAGAAAATCAATGGAATCAACTTGAGTCTTAAAATCAAACAAACAGTGATGTTCATCAGTCATCACAAAAGGAAATGAACAAAAGAATCGAATTCAGTGAAATTGAGTTAACCTACCGAATCAAAATTCCATCAGTAAATCGAAATTGACGAGGAAGAAGAAGTTGAGGACGAAACGTGGAGCAGAGTTGAAGCATTTTTTGTGAGATTCTTATCTTCAAATCCCTAAACCTTTGCTTCGTTATTTTGAGCCTCTTCTATCTTCTTTATAAACGACCACAGCTTTTGTGCCAAAATTTGACGTAATTCGGATATATTACGCTATGCTCAGGAACACCGTATATCATCTCATTACACCCAATTACCTTACGCCACGTCATTAATCAGATACTTGGGCGACTTTAGCTTCATTTTATGTGAAAATAGAGTAAGTAATAGTACATCAGAATTTGCATAATGTTGCAAAACATTTTATTAAAGTATAATTTCTTTTTGTTTTGTTAATAAGACAGAACAAAAAATCATCAGTGTAATGACAAAATCAACGTCCTAAACAATCGGTTTAATTGATTTAGGAGTATAGAGAGTTTCTCAGCATTCAATTCTCACAGCTCCACTCTCAGAGGAGATGAATTTAGGTTTCCTAATGACTGGTTCCATGCACTGAATCACATCTCCGACTCTAAAATCATTCCACTCTCCCATCACAAGCCCACACTCGTTCCCTTTTCCGACCTGTTCCACGTCTTGTTTCTCCCGTTTTAGTGACGCACATGAGCCTTCAAAGACCACTTCTCCGCTCCGCAACAGCCTCATGAGTCCGCTTCTACATACTTTACCATCCATCACTTTGCAACCCGCAATGTTTACTCCATCTTCTTCGGTTCTTCTTTTTCCTAAGATCTTAAATATGCTAAGTACTTCGGCTTCACCAGACACCTCCAGCTCTGAAACTCCAGGTGCTTTCTCTACTATCAAGTTCCCGATGTCTTCGAGCAAATGGTATATCACACGGTGATGAAATACCTAAGAGGTCACCATTGGTGAAAGTTGATGTTCAGAACTATCAAAGCCATAGGAAACAATAATATGGAGCAGAGCAGGATACCTTGACGCTGGCTTGAGCCGCAGAAAGATTAACAGAACTTCCACTCTTAACGTTAAACCCAACGATGCATGCACCACAAGCTTGTGCCAAATCCAAATCAGAATGAGAAATTGCTCCCACACCGCTGTGAACAATGTTTACAAAAACCTGTCCAGATAAAAAGATAACCAAATTTACAAAAACAGAAAGCTAATAAGCAGCAATCACAATAACATCATTTCGGTTTTGTGCACCTGGGGGCTATTTAATGTTCTTAACGCATCAGCAACAGCCTGAGCAGTCCCTTGGACATCTGATTTCACAATTATCGGTAATTCAACTCGAACAAACCCTTCACCAGAGTCTGTTTCCGTTGTCTCTGCTTCCTCTATTCTCGCTTCCTCAGCTTTCAACAACCGATCTTTTTCATATTTCCTTTTCCGCCCTTCACTCAGCATCTTCGCGCGTTCCTCTGATTCAACCACAATGACATCATCACCAGCCATCGGAAGACCTTTAAGCCCTTCAATCTCGACGGGCATTGCTGGTGTTGCTCTGTCCGTTGGCTTACCAATCATGTCTCGAATAGCCCTGAGTCTTCCCCACTGACACCCAATAACTATGTGACGACCGCACACCAAAGTTCCTGCTTTTACAATAATGGTGGCTAACGGTCCACGGCCTTTGTCAAGCCTCGCCTCCACTACATATGCTTGAGCTGGTCCATCAACACGTGCTTTAAGGTCCATATCCACAGCTTGGAGGAGCAAAGCTTCTTCTAATTTGTCTAGCCCAATACTCTTAACTGCAGACACCTCAACAACCTGAAACAACAAGCCCAGCCACCATAGTTTAATTAACCACCGTAAATAATGAGTCAAATCGCAAAACACAAAAATTTTAGAGTTGAAACCAGGGTTGCCTAACTAGACCAAAAACCAAATCAAAGAACATATAAATATATAGCCAAAGATCCGTGTAGACGTATACTACAAACAGAGTCTGAACTGAAACAAAAACCATATCAACAAACACTCAGTAACAAAATTTCCGGATTAAAAAACACGCACCTGAACATTCCCTCCAATATCCTCAAGCTCTATTCCCTCAGCCGCGAGCTGGTTCTTAACTCTTTCTGGATTGGCTCCCAGTTTATCACATTTATTTATTGCAACCACAATAGGAACATTTGCCGATCTAGCGTGTGCAATAGCCTCGAGTGTCTGCGGCATTACCCCATCATCTGCAGCAACGACCAAGACGACTATATCAGTCACAGCAGCTCCCCGAGCACGCATCTCACTAAAAGCAGCATGACCAGGCGTGTCAAGGAAGGTGATTGAAGTTCCGGAATCCGGCATGCCCACCACAAAAGCACCAACGTGCTGAGTGATTCCACCAGCTTCTCTTGCTGCCACAGAGGTGTTTCTTAAAGCATCCAACAATGAGGTTTTTCCATGATCAACATGGCCCATTACAGTTACAACTGGAGGCCTTGGAAGAATTTGAGATCCTTCTGTAGAATGTTGCCTCCTTACATTGATCCCAATTTCCTGGGGAAGATGAGAAAACAAACCAGAATTACATTAAAATCCGGATGAGCCAATCTGATTCGCTTTGAAACCAAACTAAATCCTAATATGGTTAAAATTAATGAAATAATTTGTGGGTATTCAATCCGGATAAACCTATCTGAACAAAAAGAAACCAATCCAGAAACCAGAAAATCTCAATTCGGTAACATAACAATGCTCTATTGTTATTCAAAAAATTGAAAGCAAGTCTCAAATTCTTTTGAAATTAGAGATGCATCACATGAAACAAAAACCATGTAAATCGACCTGTAGTAGGTTTAGTTATACAATCGTTGCTAATTCCCCGAAACCAAAAAACTCAAACTGAACCCACACAGTCTTACCCCTTGAATATTTGTTTAAGAACCAAATCCAATTCCAAACCTATCCATACAAGATAAGGTTTTACTTTGGCCAGAGAACCCAAACCAAAAATCTAATTGAATTCACCCCTATCATTCATTGACCTGCAAAATCAATTATCCTGGAACTAGAGGTAATATCACCTTACCATTGCAAGGAGCTCCGCAACATCGACACTGATTGTGTCAAATTCCGAACTAACAGTTTCCCCAACATTGACAAGAATGCTCTGCAAAATTGCCACTGACTCACCAGTGCGCTTGGAGAGCTCAAGTAATGTCATGCCTTCGAATATGTCGACTGTCTTCTCAGGCAATCCCTTTGCTAATCTTTTCAGCCTAGGAGGCATATAAGGAGCTTCAACGGGTGGCTGATCCAGTTTTTTCACCCGTTTTGAGAACTTTCCATTTGTTTTCACAGTCTGTTTCTTGCGTTCACGATGACTCAGCAGATGATCAGCATCCTCTTTTCTTCTCGCCAATGTTTCTCGGCTAGCATGAAAATACCTATTCCGAAAACAACCCAACACAGGCTAGTAATTATTCAAACAGATAAAGGAAGAAACATAAGAGAGGAAAGATGGAGAAGTCTAGGCTTATGGTATACCTTATGGATGTATCAGTATGGAAAGATTCACGACCAGGAGACCAATTTGATAGCGAACTAAAACCAAACCCTAAACATTAAAAAAAGGGTGAGAAAATCATTTTCTATTTTTTTTTTTAACAAGATAGAAGAAACATTCTAACGACCTGTGTGTGATCACCCTTTTTACACTTACCATTTATGTAACGAGCAAATGAAAAAGAGACACTTTCAGAATCTCTTTTTGCAATCGCAGAGGAAATCTGCCTCTGTGTAGATGCTGTTACGCGTGGAAGAACCAAACCTCTTTTAAAAGAGGCTTCAATGCCCTATAAATACATAAGTTACTTGAGACATCCATAACAATGAGCCTGAAATGCTGATACAATGCAAAACAATTCGAACATTGTGTAACTACTGACCAAACCAAACAACTTGAGGAAAATTGCAGACTTAGTTATGCCATATGAAACCAGATTTTACAATGTTTCACTTCATTCTAATCAAAAATGCGAAAGACCGTCAAAATGCTGATACATATGCAAACAAAAGAGAAACGCACTGGAGAAAAAAAAACGGATACAAAATATGCCCACTGAAAC
The DNA here is from genome assembly GCA_900406435.1 of Lepidium aucheri. Lineage (NCBI taxonomy): Eukaryota > Viridiplantae > Streptophyta > Magnoliopsida > Brassicales > Brassicaceae > Lepidium > Lepidium aucheri. The sequence goes on from OVBA01004743.1 coordinate 13,066, forward strand.
AAATGCTCCATCATATGTCACTTATATTGCAATTAATAGTAGCTTTGAAAACGTACTGATAAACAACGCTGCTAGTTCATCAACGGATATACACATACTCTAACTACATTCATGAAAATGCAGATTTGCTACACTGGATAGAACAACGACAGAAAAAATTTGATACTAAAGGCCTCAACGCAATTTAAAGAGATAAACAGGATGAAAACCAAGAATCCAAATTCTAAAAGTCATCCATATAACTTTTACCTAAACCACAAACATAATTACAACATTTCCCATGGAGAAAACAGGAACTGCGAGACAGCCTAATCACTAAAACTAAACAAAAATTGGGCAAATCCCAGGAAATAGTATGAAATGGTACCTAGAGGTTAAAGCCTTCAGTTCAAATTCCTCAGGACATATAGGAAATTTTGATGAAATTGAATAAAAAGGAGGCAAAGAGTACGAATTACCTTCTTGCCCAAGTGCCTCGACGCCATTCATATGTCAATCAGTCTCTGCATCCAAACAAAAATCCTCAATTTGATAAGCATATAACTTCTCTTGAGGTCAATACAAAACAAAATCAAAATTCATAACTTGAGAGAATCAAAAGTATGTCTTTGATCGACCCAAACCCTAAAGACAAAGCTATTAATTACAACAGCACATTGGATTCGGCGTCTTTTCCACACACTCACACAAAATTTGAACAAGGAGATGTACAGATCCTTTGGGACAAGTTCTAAACTGATTCGTTCAAGTAGAAACCTCGTGGAGATGAATGAGAAGCATAAAATAGAAAGCAACTTCGTGTGGGCAAATGAACGAACACTTTGCAGGCATACAAACTCAAAAAAAAAAAAAACATCAAAACTAAGCGCAATTATAGCTACCCTTTTAACGCTATGGTATGATCGACGGAGAATCTCCGGTCGTGTGGACTCTTTGTCTCACACAATCGTGGCAGATCAGTCGGAACTCAGACGCGAAGGATAGAGAAAGAAAACTCGAGAAGAAAGGACGAAGAACCTCATTCAACTTGCATGTATTTTTTTAACACTTAAAATGTATTTGGGCTTTTCATTTGCTAAACCCAATCAACATAAAAAGCCCAAAAGAGACAAAATATCATATTCGACCACATCAAAAGTCCAAAAGAGACACGTGAAGATCGAACTGGTCCTTGTCCAAAACGGATCGGTTTGTCTAGTTAAGCAGACCTTGAACGGTATGGTATAATCGACTGAGAATCTCCAGTTGTTTGAAAGGAGAATTTGGTTTTAGGTTTAAGGACCCAAAAATGACAAGTATAAGCTTACAACTTCGGAATATAAATGGTTAGAAACAAAAAAGGTGAAGAAGAAGAAGTCTTTCATTTCATTATTTATTTTGATAATTCACACCCAATAAGGAGGAAAACAAACCGAAGAGTTTGACGGGTTTGGCATAGAAAGTAAAAGTATGCAAAATACAAAAGAATCACAACAAAGATAAATCTATCCCAAAATGGATAATAAACCAAACACAAACCGGGTTTGCATCATCTCTCTCTCTTTGTCTCCTTTCCTTTCATTACGCACTAACTTGGCCGAACAACGACTTACGGATCTGTACAAAAATGAGTGAATCAGATTAACTAGACAGTAACTGATGGATCACAGAAAGAAATCTATGCGAGTTTAGAATTTGTATTCATACCACTGGAAGTTTCATACGGTATGCTACATCAAGACGTGCATCCAGAGTGTTCTCGCACACAATCTTCCCGTCACGAGAAGCCAACACAACACCTCCAGAGCTATAACAAGTTCAAAATACATATTGCTATGTCAAGCCTGATCTAAACACCGATAATGTCTGTTTCTATAATACGTAGAGGCTAAAGTTATTTTCTCTGCAATATAAAGAAATGATGAGAAACATGAATCTTACCAGTGGAGACCATGAGGGTCATTAGATTTGGGGGGAGGAGGAAGGAATATTGTTGTGTCTACAGCAACCTCTGGGGCATGAACCTTTGCTTTACCAGCATATTCTTCCTTTGCATCATCAAGCACAGATTCAACTAAACCCAAGTCCTCTTCACGACAACGCAATAACACAGAAGGTTCTTTCAACCGAAGCAAACACTGCAAGTCAATACAAGAGAGAATCTTTAACAGACCAAAAGAATATTGGAAACGAAGATGAAATCAGCAAAACTAGCAGAAAGAGTCAGGCCACTGTTGCGATCCAACACAAGAAAGCAATTACATAACCAGAGCCTAAAAGAAGCCACTATGATACTTAAAAGAAACTTCCTAGAACATATTGAACATGTTAAGTGTGCGGTATGCTCTGTTTTGTTTTAAGTACCAACCTGAACAATCAGATCCTTCAGCAGCTTTTTGTAGGCAAACTCATCACTACTCACGTTAAGAAGATCCTTAGCTGCTTTTTCTTTCATGGCAATGACAATATCATCCTGCGCTTGAAGAACTTTGATCCTTGAGGCATTTAGCTGCATAGAGTAATCACTGGAAAAACATGTATGACATAGTTAATTTATGCCCGAGGAAATTTTCAGAAAGAACAACTAATAGAATAAATGATATTCTTTTCTAATTGCCATCCTGAGTATACAACATGACAATTCTCACTGAGCACTGACATATATATACAAAGTTAAATGTAATTTGATCTCAGCTCACTGATCATAACTAGAGGATTAGAAAATTCAGTCTTTCCAGTTCTTTATTTCATAATACTAGATCAAGCTATCAACCAATAATGTCAAATGAGGCTAATTACAAGAAGTTGAAATCAAGTAATAAGTATCGAATCAGTGTACCATACACTTCTAAGTTATAAAGGTCAAAGATTTTGTAATAGAAGGGTGATCCAACTTAAATCAAATCAAGATCAAACAAAAGGTGAAATCAGAAACTAAACGATCGGATTAATTTGATCATATTGAACTCACATCTTCTTGCGGACGTCAGCTTGCTTCTCCTTCTTCTCGTACTCTTGCCTGATCTTCTTCTTCTCCGCCTCAACTAGCTGTAGTTTCTCGATGTTGAATTCCTACAGAAATTCAAAATAGCCGAATCGAAGACAATCAGAACAATCCGCTTACGATTGAATCGACAAAAAAATCGATTAAAATTAGAGAGTAAAATCAGAAGATCTGAAAATATAATAAAAGAGCACTAAGATCATACTTCTTCAGCAGAGACAGAGATCTCGTTGGCCTTCTCCTCCGCTTCTTGGCGAATAAATCTCACCATCTGCTGGATCTGCCTCGACACATCTCCGTCATTCATCTTTACTCCGGAATCGGCGGTCGCCGTTAACGATCGGAGATTGCAGAGATTTTGGTAAATGGAGAAATTTGTGGCGCAGAGAGATTGGAGAAGAGAGAGATATACGTAGATCGGATTTACACAACGTGATGATGAGTAATTTGAAGTTGTCTGTTTCTAGAGTACATACAAACAAAAAAACGGGATACTGTTTACAAAGGATAAGATAAACGACACAGCGTCCAAATAAGAACGAATTTGTTTCTTGGGCCAGTTCATGAGCCTAAAACTCATTTTTATGGGAAAAAAGGCCTCAGGCCTATATCATGTCACTAATAGATGAAACAAAGCCCAACCAATTACATAACAGTATGTCAATCAAATCCTTACTTAAATTTTTGAACCAACAAAAAAACTTCATTTGATCATCACACATGTCCACTTTCTACATATAATTTACAAAAAAAATTATCCTATATAATAAAAAAAAAATTAATAGAAGAAAATCTTTAGTTTAGGATTTATTTCATGATATATATATAAATAATTGTGAAGTTATCTTGGTTTAATATATAATATTTTTTCGAATGATTTTCAAATCTGTATTACATTATAATAAATTAAAAGGAGATTTTAAGGATGGACCCTGTGATCCAATTGTTCACATATTAAGCTACATTCCACAAGTACTAGTAATGTGCATTTTGATCTGCTTATGTTTAATTATAAGCGCAAGTAGGTTTTTTTTGTTAGCGGTAATATTAATATTGGATCACAATGGTCGGTACATTAGCCAAATTCTTACATAAATCTCGTAGGTGGTAGGACTCGATCTTTGGTGGTGCATGTACGTCTGCCTATAGTAGACTTACCACCAGCCACTAGACTAAAGGTCACTTGCAACACAAGTAGTTTTAACTTCTAAGATAATATTTAATGGAAAATATTTTTTCAGAATATATATATATATATCAGCGACGATTTATGAAATAGTTAAAATATTTTAAAGTAGATATTTGGTAAAAGAAATTTTGTATCATTCATAATCAAAAAAGAAAAATAAGTGTCAATTTTAAAAGTTTTAGAGGATTTTAAACGTATTAAAAAATGTTGATACGAGCTTTGACCCATATCTCCATCTTCTTTTGGCAGAGTTGTTAACGTTAACCTTTTAGAAAAGCAAATTCTTATCAAGACATCTAAGTTTTGGAATAAACAATTGCCACAAGTACAATATTTCAAACATTGTTTAAGTTAAACTGGTATTGTAATTACAATATTATAGAATAAAATGCACGTGGAAACCAAAAGTGGTGTGTATGAATCAATAAATGTAAAAATCGACCGGCAAGAAGGTCGTGAGAAAGTGTTGGAAAGGACCCTAAAATTAAGCATTCTTCTAAATAATGTTTAAATTATTCGTACTTGTCTTAAATATTTTAGTTAAATGAGATTTGTCTTCACTACAAGACAACAAAGTGACAATCACCTGTTGGCTCACCATCCCACACTTCCACTCCACTTTTGAAAAATTATATAAACAAGACGCAATACTTCTATTATATACCATATGATCATGAATGTTATCAGCTTTTAATTTTACATCATACTACTAAAGGACCATACATTTTTATTATATTTCAGGTGATTTAACGACTAGTTGTATCGTTGGATAGTTTTCTTGTATGGACAAATGCCACAGATTTTTATAGTGATATTCGTCGAAAATCTATTTAAATAGGACAGATTTTAAAATAATTCAAAAAAAAAAATTCTTAGATTCTAAATTTTTGTCTACATTTTAGAGAATTTAAATCTGTCAAAAAATATCAGTGACTAATTTCTTAACAACACAATTATATTATTTATGAAGATTACAGTATTCAACATTAAACTATACCATTTTTATTGAATTTTTCTCAATCTGGTGGTTAGATAATCTGGCTAATAACTATGACAACATGGATATGGTCTCTTCTTATTATATATAGTAAATCAAAAAAAAAATAGGATTTGGATTTTAAGGAGCCAAGAACAAAAAAAGGAAAAAAGAAGAAGAGAAGTGAAATGAATTATCTAAACAAGATCTCTTTGAGATATGTATTCATAATAAATATTTAATGTATAGGCAAAACATGAAGTGTCATAAATTAAGGTCATGTTGTGAAGAGATAATAATAGTAGCAAAAGTAAAACTCGTGAGTGTACTAGCACCATAAAACCATTCATCTGTTGGCTTCTCTAATTGCTGTGGCCCTTCACACTTGTCGGGTCGCCACATATGTAAGAATATTTCTTTTACTTTAAAGTTATTACTATACCAAACTTGAAAGCAATGATTTCATAATCATCATGATAATAATCAGATTTTATTATTTAACATGTTAATCATATATTCTCTTTAGTCTTTACTTAACATAAACTCATTTTAAATAGACCTTATATTATGTGGGTTGCATGTTCCTAATAAAAAAAGAAAAAGAAGCAAAAATATCACATGAAATATTAGTAAATATATGTTTGCCATTTGAAATCATCTACTGGATCCTTAGTCACTAAAATATGCTCATATAGATTCAAGATTCAATCATCTGAACCCTAAAATATTCAGAGCTCAATCACTTTCTTTCTTTATCGATAAAACTTAGTTCCTAATAATTACGATTTCACAATTAGATGAAGTCAAACTCTAGAGAAAAAGAATTAAAAAACATTTAACTATTTGATCAAATACATTTGTTGAATTTAATCAATTATGAGTAGTTGGACTATTTTCACATAGGCATTGAAAATATTCATATATATTTTATAAAGAATCTCACCTTTGCAGGTAAAATCATATGTATTGAATTGCCAATTCATGAAAGAAAAAAAAACTAAAACTATTTGATTTTTTTTTTAATAAAACGATATTGGAAGACAAAAAGGAAACAAAATATGAAATGAGACCCTTGTTTTCAGCGAGGTTGAAGCACTTTTTCAAGTACACCACTAATAGATTATAATTGGCATAATTGATTCATTATTGGAACTTTTACTAATTCGCTTTAATATACTTTCGTTCACTTTGTTGAATATGTTTGAAAAAATAATAAGTCTCATCATTAGTATGAGATTGGTAAATTTGGATTTAAAATCGTTGATTAGTGTTTTCTTCTTCTTCTTCTTTGGGATGAATTTAAAAAACAACTACAAAATCATCGACCGTCTTATCACTATCTTTATTTAATACTAATTGTTTTGAATTACATTTCCTAAGCACCTGAATCTATGCCTAATCGCTTTCCAAGAACCAGCTTTTATTAATACTCCATCTCTGAATTTTTATATTAGTCAAAGATTCTATGTTTCTAATCTACAAATATAAAACTCTTAAAACTTTTTTTTGTTGTTGTCAAACCCTTAAAACTTTTTTTAATCAACTTAAACTTAGAGAAAAAAATTATTTTAACTTAACGAAGTCTTAAATGTTAGTTAACATAACCATACAAAAATTCAAGTTTTTATTAGTGTTCCTGCAAGATTCTTATCTATTACATCCATGAATTACTTTTGTTTCGAAATATAAGAGGTTTTAGTCAAAAACAAAAATAAAAAAAAAATTATTTATTATTTTTAAAAATAATTTAATATTTAATTTAAATACAATCTAACCAATCATAGATAATTCTACAGAATATTAATGATTAACTAAATATTAATTTCATTAAATTTTGTCTAAAATTATGCAAAATACCTCATAAATTCAAACAAAATAAAAATATTAAAACTCCCTCAAATTTTGAATCAGAGGGAGTAATGTTCATATTTTACTATTACTAACCATCAAACCTAAATTATAATAACAAATAATAAAAATTATTTATACTTTGTATATTTGTACCACTATAGATCAAGTAAAGTTTTATACAATAAAATATACAATATTTTCACCAAATATATTAAAACTTTGTAGTTTCATCTATTAGTTAAAAATTAAAAGTGCGTATGGTTTCAATAGTAAAATATGTATTTCACATAGTTTTTATTAAAATTCAACAACAAACAATTTTTTTAATGTTAATTACAACCTCAAATATTTAAGTATTATGATAAAATTTAGGTTATGAATCAGATTCTGAAATTAGGAAAAAAATGTAAAGTTACAAAACTCAATCTCAAAAATTCAAACCATGAACAAAACAATTTTTTTAAAAAAAATTAAGAAGAAGAAAAGTCGTCTTTTTATAGTGTAGAGTTTAATGTCCCAGATAATAACTCAAATATATGAAACTCGATTTTATACTTAGTATATGTAAATAGTTAATAAAAGGTTTAGAGATGTGTTGAAGATATAGAATGAGTTTTATCGGTTTAATTATTTACCCGAAAAAATAGAGAAGAGAAAACATAAGAAATAGAGAAACATGAGGAAATAGCCAAAAAACTATGTTGGGAGACAAAAGGGTAATAAGCAAAAGAGGAGAAGAGTTATGTAACCTCGAGACGACGAACGAAGTAAACAACAACAACAAGTGGTATTCTTCTTATCATCATGGCTCGATACCAAACAACGGCGCCGTTTGCGGGACTTAACGGTGATAGCGGTAATCTCTGTCCCACTTTTGTCTTTATTTTCTTGCACATTTATCCGTACGGTCTCTTTTTAATTACTTGTAACTATTTTAATCCATTTTCTCTTCCTTAACCTTATACTCTCTTCGTTTCATATTATTTGTTATTCTAGCCTAAATTTTTTGTTTCATTTTAGTTGTTATTCTCATTTTTCAATGTAATTTTTGATATAAAAATTATCTCATTGCCCCTAATTAAATGAATAAAATATTAAATGGTTTAGAATTCTAATAGTCAAATAAGGACATAATAGAACATTCACCTATTTTCTTAATATGTGTGTCAAACTCTAGAATGACAACTAATATAAAACGGAAGGAGTACCTTTCATGTATGTAATTTTTGGTCTAATGATAAGTGATGAGTCCACTAAAAATATATACACTTGCATATTATATCTTACTACTTATATTATATAAAAATTTGACTAATAATCCGGCTAGTTGTGGCTTAGTATTAAAAAAAAATTTATACCTTTCATTAATTAACTTTCATCTCCAAATGTATATATAATATTATTACTAGTAGTACTATTTGTTTTGGAATTTGAATAGAAAATTAATTACTTGTACAATTTTAGTTTTACAACAAACGTTTTATCCTTTATTATTTGATATATACAATCTTTTTTAACACTGCATTGCACTCGTCAAAATATTCTTCTAGATTCGGATGGTTCTGATTTCTAGATATGATAAGCTCGTCTAAGAGTTTAGAGACTAAAAAGAAATATATTAGTGTTGTTTTCTAAAGTTAATTTTTTTTTTGTGGGCGATATGGAATCTTATGTCGTTTTTGATAACGAAAATAAAATTAACAAACTCTATACAAATTCTGAAAATGTATCTATCCCAAAACAATGGTCAGTGTTCTCTACATACATACAAGACCTCACAAGATAGAAGATTTTTTTTTGTTGTTTTTGTCTTAGTTTGATTCCTAAAATTTTTGAATTACAAAACAGGTTTTCTCACTTGTGGTTAATAATTCATCACTTGTAAACAATATCCCACGACTAGTTTTTCAATCTTTTAAAATAAATTAAAAGTTAGACAAACAAAATAACATTACATTGCACATAATTTAATCATGAAGATCAAGATCCGTCTTTGTCTCACATTTCTCCATTCACCAGCTTAAGTTGTACCATCTCTTTACTTTTGTGTATATGTGTTTCATTTTCTGTTTCTCGTGTTGCCTCTGTTTACCACCTTTGTCATATGTCGTTCTACGTACTGTCTTCATCATCTCATTCGTATGTTTCACATGCTATTCCAATCAATATGTCTTTTACAAAAAGTCGAAGAAATTAGGATTATTAACTAAACATAGAAATATCAAATCAATAGTAGTTTTTTATGTTCTACCAATTTTCTGATAAAACGGAGCCGAATTTGAACTTCCTTTAGGTGAAATTTCAAGTAAAACGTATTTGCACACTTTAGAATATAAGAACTTCTCTTCTT
>OVBA01004744.1:0-22407 GCA_900406435.1 Lepidium aucheri
GTGTGTGAAAAGAACCAAGGGCTCGTGTGTGATTAGAGCCAAGGGCTCGTGTGTTGTTAGAGCCGAGGGCTTGTGATTGATAAGTTATATGAATGAAAAGTAATAGATGTGATATTTGATGTGTGAACCCTAGATCATGATTGTTCTTTGGTTTATTTGATGTATTATTGAATGCTTGTANTTATTGAATGCTGTACTGGTTATACCCTTGTGGGACGGGATGGCCAAACCACTAAGCAAATTCGTTTGCTTATGCAATCCTTGTGATTGTAGGTAATGAGCAAGCCAATGTTCGGGAAAGTGACGAGTAGGTGCGAGACCAAGGCGGAAGGAAGAGGGGATGGATTAGGATTGAATCCGTGTTTTTTTTATTTCATGTTCTTAAAATTGAACTTATTGCTAGAACTGTTTTGGAACTTTGTTAAGTTGCCGGCTAAGTTGAATTTTGTTTTGAACTTCGATTTGGATTTAATAAAACGGAACCGTCTTTAGTTATGGATGTTTGGGCTTGTCACTTTTCATTTGGAATCGAAATTTTGACTTAGTGAAATATGGACTTTAAATGACTTTACTAAAAACATGTAGAACTTGAATCTGCAGGTTTAGGGTGTTACAGTTTACAGGTTGAGAGTATATTCCCAATGAGAGTTTTTTTTTGTCCCTTTTTACAATTTCGGTTATCTCTTTTATTCCCAAATTTTCTGTAAATCCCGCTTGATTGGTGCAATCTCAATTATGTTAATTGGATCAGGGTTTTGTGTGAATCCTGCGTTTTGTGTCAATCGTCATAAATGTCATCCAGCTCGTCGATCAGTATGTATAGTCACTTTGTCTTATTAGTGATGAGGTGATTCACTGAGCTCGATCCTTCTTCGGGCTGAAGTTCTTAGCGGGCCTTTTGCTTAATGGGCCTGATCATTTTTGGTATCACCAGTTTTCTATACTTGTTTATATATATGTAACTCTTATCATTAATAAAGTCAACATTTTCTCAAACACTTCTCAAACGTCTTACATAGTATTAGAGCAAAACCTTAATTGTCTCTGAAATCGCCGTTATTATCCTCTTCTTCTTCCTCTTGTCTTTTTTGTGATACACACGACATCTCTATCTCTTATTCTCTTCTCAATTGATTGACTCTTTTGATTCAATCATGCATTCTACTACTACTCATGCTACTTCTTCTTCTTCGGCTCCTTCCCATTATACTCTATATCCATCGGACAATTCAGGGTCTTTGATCACCTCTGTTTTGTTGTCTGATGACAATTATTCTGAATAGTCTACGGAGTTTATGAATTCTCTACATGCTAAGAAGAAAATCGGGTTCATTAATAGTTATCTTGTGAGACCTGAATCCGATCCTGACCTAAGAAACTGGATAGCAGCCAATTCTATGATTGTGGGATGGATTCGAACCTCCATTGATCCTAAACTTTGTTCTACAGTTACTCATGTTGGTGATGCCTTCAAACTTTGGGAATCTCTTCAAAATCGATTCTCTGTGAAGAGTGGTGTTCGAAGACATCTCATAGCGGATCAGATTACCAATTGCAAACAGAATGGGCTTTCTGTACGTGAATATTATGGTCGATTGACAAACCTGTGGGAAGAGTATCATAATCTTTCTACAAGTTTGGCATGTACCTGCTTTGCGTATTCTGCTTTGGACAAGGAAGGAGAGGATGCACGGGTTCACAATTTTCTTTTTCGATTGGATGATTTGCGATTTGGTTCTCTTTGATCTCAGCTTATCAATCAAGACCTTTTCCTTAACCTGAATTATGTGTATTCTCGTGTGATTAGATAAGAACAACATCTTGCTTCTGTTCGTGACAAAGAAGCAACCACTGAGGCCATCAAATTTTCGGCCATGGCTTAGTCAGCTCGTTCTGCTACAGCTGTTGCGATTTATACCAAGACTCGTGATCCTAATCGTTCTGCACTCACTTTAATCGCAAGGGACACGACAATTTTGAGTGTTTTCTTATACATGTTTTTCGTGATTGGTATCTGGAACAACAACACTCTCGTGGTGGTAATTCTCATGGCAGAAGAGGACGTGGAGGTTCATCTCATGGTGGTCGTGGTTGTGGAAGTTTATCGGCGGCTAATGTTGTATCTCCTTCATCGTTGATTTCTTCCCTACCTTCATTGGAGCAAATTGCTACATTGATTTTTTTTCTCCAGAATCAGAAGTCTACCTCGGTTTCAACTGAGAAAGTTTCTGGTAAAACAAACCTTTGTGATATAGTACTTGATACATGAGCTCCTAGTCATATGACCGGTGACAGAAGCTTGTTACATGATATCAGACCTCTTTTAGGTTTTGATGTTCATTTTCCTGATGGTCGTGCTTCTCGTGCCATACATGGTGGCAAGCTTGTCTTGAATGACAAATATACTCAACGTGAGTTCTTTATTTGCCTAGCTTCAATTCAAAGTGCAAACTGGTTGTATAACTATCTTTATTGATACATTATGTGTTTTACAGGACCGTTTTATGAAGATCGTGATTGGAGCCGGTAAAGAGAGAGAGGGGGTATACTACTTTACTGGGGTCACTGTTTCTTGTGCTCAGAGTGTTTCATCGGTCAAGGCTTCTACTTCTAGTTTATGGCATCAACATCTAGGACATCCTTCTTCCCACGTTTTATCTTCTTTACCATTTTCAATGTCATCAATTGATTCTGATTTGTCTAAGCAATGTGATACATGTTTTTTGTTCTAAACAAACTTGTGGTGTTTTTCATGAGAGTATTAATAAAGCTTCTTCTTCCTTTGAATTGGTTCATTATACTTGGGGGTCCTTATAGGACATTGTCTTTGTGTGGTGCATCTTATTTTCTGACAATCATTGATGATTACTCTCGAGCTGTCTGGGTGTTTTTGATGTTAGAAAAATCAGAAGTCACTACTCTCATTCAGACATTCTGTGCGATGGCGAAACGACAATTTAATGCACATGTTTAGATCATTCGTACAGACAATGGAACAGAGTTTGTTAACTTCAAGTTGACATAATATTTTTGCGGTGAAGGGATCATCCTTCAGACTTCTTGTGTAGACACTCCACAGCAGAATGGTCGTGTAGAACGAAGCATAGACATATACTAAATGTTGCTCGTGCATGGTTATTTCAGGCTAACCTATCAGTGAAGTTTTGGGGTGAGAGTATACTTACTGCGGCTTTCTTTATCAATCGGACACCATCTCGTCTCTTACATGGTAAAACACCTTACAAAATGCTCCATCACTCACCACCTCATTATGATACTCTACGGGTCTTTGGTTGTTTATGTTATGCTTCCTACAAACAGAGATATAAGGAGAAGTTTGATTCTTGTACTCGAAAGTGTATTTTTGTGGGATATCCATTTGGTAAGAAAACTTGGAAGCTATATGATTTGGAGAAGGATGAATTTTTCTACTCTCGTGATGTTGTCTTTGTTGAGAATAAGTTTCTTGTGTGTCATACTCTTTGAAGACCCGTTACTCAATGCTTCCGCATGATACTTATCAGTTTGATGATTAGTTGGATAATATTACAGATCCGATTTTGTCGCATTCTCCTCCTTCTCCGGTTTTGGCACCACCTTATCTTTCGATTTCTGATTTGCCTTCTACTCCTTTGTTGAGTCACTCTACCTCTCTGTTGAGTATGCATAGTGTTCCACCAGTTGACGTTGGGTTATCTCCTAAGCCTACATCTCCGGGTTTGACTGAGTTACTTGGTCATGGACATGGAGAACGTAAGCCTTTGTTTTGCTGAAGAAATATGTCACGAACTCAGCCTGTTATACCCTTTCTTTCTTCTTAGCTCTCCGATCTTGGTCCGAGTTCAACGTCTCTAGGTAACACTATGTATCCTATAGCTAATTACGTTTCTGATAAGAATTTTTCTCTTACACATAAAGCTTTCTTAGCAGCTATTACGACTACTCATGTCCCTTCCTCATATAAAGAAGCAATGGCGGATGATTTCTAGAATGATTCTATGGCTGATGAACATTCGTCTTTACAGCAAAATGAGACATGGATTGAGGCAGATTTACCGCCTGGGAAGAAGGCAATCAGATGCAAATGGGTGTACACGATTAGTATAACTCTGATGGTTCTATTTCTTGTCATAAAACTCGCTTAGTTGCACTTGGAAATCGACAAGCTGAAGGTAGTGATTATTCTGATACTTTTGCACTTGTTGCCAAACCTTCTACGATCTAGTGTTCTTAGATATCACTGCAGCCAAGAATTGGGAGGTACACCACATGGATGTTAAGAATGCATTTCTACATGGTGACTTATCTGAGGAGGTGTACATGAAACATCCACCGGGAATTCCACTTCGGGATTCTAATAAGGTTTATCTTCTAAAGAAAGTCTATCTATGGTTTAAAACAGGCACCTCGGTGTTGGTTTTCGAAGGTTTATACTGCTTTGTTGTCTTACGGTTTTACTCAGAATACGGCAGATACTACACACTTCTCCTATATGAAAGATGGTGTTGATCTTCATATTTTGATCTATGTTGATGACTTTATTGTTGCTGTCAATGATCTTTCTATACTTGCTTGTTTCAAGAGTTATCTAAGTCAACGTTTTCACATGAAAGACTTAGGAAAATTGAAGTATTTTTTGGGCATTGAAGTTGCACGGAATAAGGATGGCTTCTTTCTATCTCAACACAAGTATTCCCTTGATATTTTTGCTGAGACAGGTCTTCTTGGTTCAAAACCGGCCACGACACCTATGGAGCTTAATCACAAATTGTCTCTTGTTGATGGTGAACTCTTGTTGGATCCGCAACCTTATCGTCGGCTTGTTGGGAGGTTGGTTTATCTTTGCTTTATTCGTCCGGAGTTATCTTATTCTGTTCATGTTCTATCTCAGTTTATGCATGCTCTTCGACAAGGCCATTGGCAAGCTGCTCTTCGTGTTGTTCGTTACATTAAAGGATGTCCAGGTCAAGGTGTGTTACTTCGTGCGGATTCAGATTTGCGATTAACTGCATATTGTGATGCAGATTGGGGAGCTTCTCCATTGACTTGTCGGTCTTTGAGTTCCTATATTGTGTTACTTGGTGCTTCTCCTGTCTCTTGGAAAACCAAGAAGCAGGATACGGTTTCTTTATCGCCTGCTAAAGCTGAATATCAATCGATGGCATATGCATTGAAGGAACTAAAGTGGCTTAAGGACTTACTTGAATCTTTTGGTGTACTACATGATTCTCCGATAAAGCTCTTTTGTGATAGCAAATCGGCCTTATACATTGAAGCGAATCCAGTCTTCCATGAGCGTACTACGCATAGTGAGTGAGATTGTCACTTTGTTAGAGATGATGTTACTTCTAAGTTGATCACAACTGAACATATCTCGACAAAGGAGCAACCTGCGGATATTCTCTCTAAGTCTCTTCCTACTCCTATGTTTACCTATCTTCTTTCCAAGTTGGGAATTCAAGATATCTCACCGCCAACTTGGGGGAGGGAGGGAGGAGGGGGGTATTGAAGAATACATAAAAGATATTCCTAAGATCTTGTATATTCTAGTTACATTAACCTATTGTATTTATTTAGGGTTTTCTACATCATTAATAAAGTCAACTTTTTCTCAAACACTTCTGAAACGTCTTACAAGACTCCTCCCAAATCCACATGTATGATAGATATTACACACTCACACCTTCTGAATACCTTTGTGTTTCTCTTAATTTATATTACATAAAATATCTAAGGAAATAGAAATTACTACCCAAAAAATACAAAGAGACAAAACAACTTCGACAGATGATGACCCTTGCAAGACTCTTTGCCATTCCTCTTCTTAATCTATATACACTCCACCAGTTGCTTCTTCTAATGTAGTTATGGCTCTTCTACTAAAAAACCAAATGGACCAAAGAAAACTCAATCATATGTAATAATATTATAGGCCCAGTAGTAAGCCCACGAATTTATTGTGTTGAGTCAACAAACACCACATGTACGCGAATACATAGTTTTTTTTGGTCGAGACGCGAATACATAGTTGATTATGATCGAATCAATCGTCTTTTTAATCATAGAAATTTTGGATTTAAAATTCATTTTCAGTGATACTGTTTTAATCTAATGGTTACTTGTATGAGTTAAGATAGAAAAGTTGCATAATACAAAACTCTATCATTATTTCTGGCGAAAACATTAAAGAAGATGCATTTTTTTGGTTGCATGAGTAATCCAGAATCAGTTAGAATAGTGGGTACAGATAAAACTTGGGTGAGATTCTATTTTGAGTCTGTGGGCTGAACCACAGTAAAAGTGTAATGTGATGGCTAGATCTGAACGCCCACGTGTCCGTCACTTCCAAGTGGGTCCCAATATGGCTGTCTATATGGAGACATCTTCCCATAATTTTGGACATTTGTGAATAATTTTACTAGATTTGTGTCATTTTTTCCATTGAAGATACGTCTTTTCATGGTAAATAAAGAAAAAGAGACGAAGATCTTATCTACTTCTTCTTTTTTTTTTGTTAATTACTTCCTTTTGATTAAAGCATAGATTCTTGTCTAGCAAACATGTTTCAAAATAGAAGGATTTGATTCAATAATCATAGAAGATTGTAAAAGTAGAAAGATGATAATGATTTTAATTAGGAAAATAATAGCACATATTACAAAAAACTCTTCAAAAACATGATAAAAATATTGTTAACAATCTTTTTAGGGGTTTTTTGGTAATATGTGTTGTTATTTTCCTAATTAATATGTGTATGTTTAGTTGTTTATGCACAATCTCATATGAAAATGTTAGATGAAAATTTATGAACTTTGACAGAGATGAACAAATATGAAGTCTATCCTATTCCTTATCAATCTTTGTTTTAGTGAACTCTTAAAATTTTCTTTAATTGATAAACGAGTTGGTTGAATATGATCATTTGAAATGAATGGAAGCATGCATGCATTATTAAAGTTGTCATGAGTAAAGAGTTATTTATTCAAAGTGAAAAAGGTTTTTTTTCCCCTTCAAACTGATTAAATTTCAACAACAAACAAACACAAATACAAAGGAAAAAGCCAAGGCTTACAAAACTAGAGCTAGACTTCCACGTACGTGAGCTTGACTATTACAAAAAGGGGACAATAAGACAAGTAAAAGAAAACAAATCAAGACCAGAAAACAAATCTAGATACTAACTTTATAACTAGAACCATTTCTTGCAATGTAAGCAAGGATTTGTCGGACATCATATTTAGAGAGAGAATGAGCTTTCTGTGTTATGTCTTTAACAAAGTCGGGGTATCTCTTACGCTTTGTTTCTTTGTTTATTAACATCTCTGTTTTTTGTTGTGAAATCGATGTTACCAAATCAAGCTCGAAGGCAGCCGAAAAGTTTTGAAAATGGGCGTTTTGTTGAGCGATGTTGTGGAGAGTTTCTGAGAGTGTTATGATGCCATCTAACATGTTTGCGATGGATTGATCAATGTAGTTTGCTTGCTAGAGTTGGCTTGTAGCGTCCTCATGTGCTTCAATATTTTGAAGTTCAATCTGTGACATCGAGGCTCAGGAGTCTCCTTGTCCATTGGAGCTTGTTGGCGGGTGAGTGAGATAATCTGTGAGCGTAGGCATGTACGTGCAGACTGAAGCTTCATGAGTAAGTTTTTGACATGTTATGCAAAAATTGGTGACTGCTTCATATTGGAAAGAAACTTGCACTCATTCTCCATTTTGTAGGTGGATGGGCTTGAAGAACTTGAGGCGTTCAAAAACATTGACGTTGATCCTAGCTCTTATCATCTTTGCGCGTGTAACAGAGTAGTGTTGCACATCCACTTCCAGGACTTCACCAAGCGATCTTGCTATCAAATGAGTAGTCATTGGTGTAGCATAATGTAAAGGCAAGTCGTGAATCTGAACCCATATAGGGACTGTGGAGAGGAAGTCAACTAGAGCTCGTGGGTTCCATTGTTGTAAGATGACAAGCCACCCGTTATACGTGATTGGCTACCGGTGGAGTAAAGAAATCAGAGCAGTTTCAGAAGAGAAAAGAAACTGCAGAAAGTGTTGGTCAATGATTCTCCCTATGACGCTCATTTCCATTTTCCATTGTCGCGGGAGTTGTGTAGCCATCTCTACTAGGTTTTGCATACGGGGGTTAATAGGTTTGCCCATCAAGCTACAACGGTTCATCTCTAAGGCATTGCAATACGAATAATTCGGCAAGTAGATTTCCTCATCACTCCTACCCATGTGGAATTGTGAAGTGGAAAGCCAAAAGTTTTCTGCCATTTGCAGCTTAAAAAGTTGAAGAGAAAAAGATTGAATCTGATCCTAAAGCTGTGCGGCTATTACCCAATATATAACCAGATGTTGAGGAGACATACTCATTGTAAACTGCCACTTGGCAGCCAAAGAGAGGGGCACAATATACACAATAATTAAGGTTGTGCATGATGGAGAAATGGAAGTAGCGCCGACTTAGCATGATGAGATTTTTGGGGAAGATTACGGGCTAACTTAGTTTATTGGTGTGTTGCCTTGCACGAGCACGTAGCTGCGGTTGATAGAGCATGCGGTGATTCATTTTAGATATAAGTCATCATTAGCTCTAGGGGTCGAAATAGCCAAGGAAGTTCAGGGGTTTAGTGTGTAGGCTATTTCTATATGTAAATAAGTAGTGTATATATAGATAAAACCAAACCAATGGAAGCAGTTTAATGGGCTCATTGCGGATAAAGTATTGAGTGAGGTATTTACAGCCTATAAATGCATCTTAGAGTAACTAAGTACCCCTTGAATTTAACGGTGAGATAAACTTTGTATTGAGTGGAATATAGGGAGCATACAAGGGAAAGTAAAGCAGACTATGTAGATCAAATTTTGGTTTGATTACTTGTAGTGTATGTCTCGCGTGTATGAAACTATTATCCTCAAGATTTTTAATTATCCAGGCTCCACCATGCAAATTTGAGTTCTTGTTCTATTGTGTACTCCACCAAATTATGTGTCTTGTATTGTAATTGTTGTTGGGCAGAAGTTCTTGAGGATGTCTTGTGTGGCAAGAAAACTTTGTGTACTGATTATGTTGTATTTTAGACCACAATTTGGTCTCCTCCATGCAGTTTTGGGATATGAATAATAAGTCTTGTCTTGTTTCTTGGAAGATTGTTGTATTGCGTTTTTTTCAGATGAACCAGAGGATCCAAGGGAAAGCATGCCTTATATCTTCTGGTATCAGGTGATTTTTATTGACCTTCATGAGATGCGTGAAATTAAATACGAGGGAGTTATCATGGAAACCTTGGTTTGGTGTGGGAAAATTTGTTAGCCTCCAAATTTGTTTCGCCGGATGACATAAGAAAAGCATGTGGTTAATCATTTCCAAGTGTGTTTCACATAACTTGCACATGACAAAATCAATTATTTTTCTAGATCCCAATATTGAATTAACTGCAAGTGCATTAGACAAAGCCTTCCACATGAAGATCTTGATTTTGTTTGGTGCATTGAGTTTCCACAGTGATTTTTTGGTCAAATCTAACTGCATTATTGATGTACTCGATCTAAATGAGCCAGACTCGTCAAGTTTATTCTAGAGCCAGTATCCGTTTTTAACTGTATACAAGTTGGAGTTGTTGAAACTCCAAATCCATTCATCCTCAGAGTCAATGGATGGTTGTATCTCACTAATTTTTTGGATTTTAGACGGGTGAAAAGTAGAGTGAAGTAATTCTATATCCCAGCCTTGAGGTTGTAGTAAATCTGCCACTTTGAGACTAACATTGTATAGAGACTCTTTACTGAGTGGCGTTCTCGGTTTTCTATCCATAATCCATTTATCTGTCGAGACATGGGTATTGGCTCCATTTCCAATATGTTTGATAATTCCTCGTATGAGGAGCCACTTGCCTTGTAGAATATTCTTCCAACCATATGATGGCTTAGAACCCAAGTTACTGTCTAAAAAGGAGGTCTCAGTAAAGTATATAGACTTATACGTTCTAGCAAATAAAGAAGTTGGGTATCGGAGTAACCGCCATGCTTGTTTGGCTAGTAATGCCTTATTGAATTTTTCCAAATCTTGGAAGCCCAATCCACCATGAGCTTTAGGTTTGCATAATTGATCCCATTCTACCCATAAGATCTTCTTCTTGTCTTATTCAGTGTTCCACCAAAAATTCCTCATTAGATTCGTTAGTTATTTACAATGTCTTTTAATCAGTTTAAAGCATGACATTGTGTAGATGGGAAGAGCCATGGCTACTGTTTTGAGCATTATTTCCTTACCTCCACTAGAAAAGGTTTTATTGAACCAATTATTGGTTTTTTATTTAAGACCTTTGGTTAGAAATTTTAGAGTTTTTTCTTTGGAGCCTTTGAAGGAGTCAGGGAGACCTAGATATGTACCCATACCACATGTAGAGCTAATATTTAAGATTTCCTTAATATAATTTTTGGTGACTTCTCTAATGCCGCCAAAAGTAATTGTCGATTTACCAAAATTAATGGACTGACCAGAAGCGGCAGAGTACTCTGATAGGCATTCTTTAAGTACAACAACTTCTTCTACAATAGCTTTGCAAATAAATAAGCAGTCATCAATATATAAAAGGTGGTTTATTCTTGGTCACGTGGTATAGAATTGGACACCCGAAAGGGAACCTTGAACCTTGAGCGAGTCTAATTTGGTAGTGAGGACCTCTGTACAAAGAATATATAAATAAGAAGAGATTGGGTCTCCTTGTCTAATACCTCTCCTTAGTTGGATCAGTCGATGTACCTGTCCATTGATTAATACAGAGTATGAAACAATAGTAATACAGTGCATGATCATCTATATTCATTTCCTGTGAAAACCTAGTTGTAATAAAACTGCCTTAATAAAGTCTCATTCCAATCGGTCGTATGCTTTGGAAATGATCGTTTTAACCAACGTTAGTTTAGAGCTACCTTTCCTACCAGAGGTGATGTGGTGTATGATTTCATGGGAAATAATAATGTTATTAGATATCAGCTTGCCTGGTGTGAGAGCTCCTTGAGTTTCTGATATAAGATTCTACAGCAGTGGTTGAATTCTTCTTGTGATAATTTTCGAGATAATTTTGTACAAAAAGGAGCAAAGGCTGATAGGTCTGAAAACCTACATCCTTTTGGGGGACTCTTTTTTTGGTATTAGACTTATATGCGTGTAGTTCCAATCTTCAAGGAAAGTTCCATTTTCAAAGGCCTTCTAGATTACTGGAACAATGTCGGGGGCTATAATATGCCAATACTGTTGAAAAAATCTTCCAGTCATACCATCTCGTCCTGGTGCACTGTCAGGTTTGATGCTAGCAATTGCTTCAGAGATCTTCTGTGATGTATCTGGAGCCATGAGTGTGTCATTCATAGCCGGCAAAACTCGAGGTTGAATGTGTTGAGTGAGACTGCTGATATTACTCTGAATAAATGAATTATAAAGTTCCTGAAAGTATTGGGTTGCAATGGATCCTTTTGAGCCTTCTAGGTAACACATATTCCTATTACAGTCTAATAGCCCAGTTATAGCATTCTAAATTCTTTGGCAGTTGACCTAGTTATGAAAGAACCGTGTGTTGGCATCACCCTCCTGGAGCCATTTTTCCTTTGATTTTTGTTTCCAGAAAATTTCTTCATTACGTGCTTGTTGGGTAAGTTTGGATTTGATCCATGCCATTTCCTCAAGATCAGGATATGTCTTGTTGATCTCCTGCTGAAGCTTCTCGTGGAGGGAGTCCATTAGTAGTACAGAGTTAAGCTGTTTAGTCTTTTTCCAATTTAGAATCCCTCTTTTACAAGAGTGGATACACACTGAGATAGAGGGGTTATGCCCTTCTGATGACGGTTTCTAACATTTAAGGATGAGTTTAGGAAAACTTTCCTGCTGAGTCCACCTTTTATCAAAGAAGAATCTTTTAACGAAAGTGAAATCACCCGCAGCAAAGTAGTAAAAATGGGTCTATGATCCGAACCCATTATCTCCATATACCTTGTATTAGTCTTTTGGAATAGTCTCCTCAACTGTTTATTGCCAAAGGATTTATCCAGGCGGAGCTGAACCCAACTGTTATTTCTTAGACCCATCCATGAAAAAGTGGTCCAGTACTACGAAATTCCTACATATCGCACTCTAATAATAGTTTTTTTAAATTTCTCCATTGTGCGAAGTAAGCGAAGAGGTCCTCCCTGTTTTTCATGGTTACTCTGAATTTCGTTGAAATCACCAATGAATACCAAGGGCGCACTTCGATTGTTATTTATATTTCTGATGTGATTCCAGACTTGAGGTCGTAGGTGATGAACCGGGTGACCATATACAGAAAAGAGAAAAATAAAATGCATTCCAATACGGAGTTTTGTGTCAATGGTGTGAGAGCTACCTTGGAGGACCACTAAATCCTCTTTGATCTTCCAAAATATGGCCAAGCCTCCGCTTAGGCCTATAGGGTCAATAATATAGGAATTCTGGTATCCCAACCACTTCTGGATTTGTAGAATATAATCTCTTGAATTTTTTGTTTCCATGAGAAATATAGAGTCCAGAAATAAGTTCTGTCTTATTTCCTTGAGACGTCGAATTGTCAAGGTATTTCTCAGTCCTTGACATTTCCAACTCAGGATACTCATTGGTCCTTGGGTAGCTTAAAGATAGCCACCACACCTTCCACTGGATCATCCTCACCAATCTTTCTTGCTACTTGTTTGATAAGGAAACCGCTCCATGGATAGGGATGGAGTTCCCGGAAGTACAAGCTTTGCATCATGTATCATGAGGGGAGGATTTGGTTTTTTAGAGATGTATGTATGTTTCTGTCTTGGTCTCCTAGTCAGAGGCTTAGGTTCCTTATCATCCATGAAGGGAACGTTCTGTTGTGAATCCCGTGTAGTTTTATATGGGACCACATCACTCTGCTCATTTTTCTTTGATTGTTGTAGTGTTGGAGAGGAAGCATTCATGTTTGATGATTTCAACAGTGTATGTTTACAACCAAACTCCACCGCTGGGTTGTCTCCCGTTAACAACCTAAAAGATGTCTGTAAGTTGCTAGAGATGAGCTCTTTAGTGAGGGAAACCTCTTTAATGGTAGGTGTGATGTTTTGAGTCTGATCTGAGCTTGTGGTATCCAATACTTATACTTGCGTGGTTCATTTTGCTTATGTCATCATCTATATGGGTCGAATCCAGATCTTCTTTGGACAATGTGTATCTATTATCCATGGTGCTGTAATGTTTTCTTTGTAATATCATTTCGTGGAGATATAGGTGATGAGGAAGAATTTAGCCTGGGTCAGTATGATTTATCATGGGTTAGCCTAAAGTAATAATAACATAATATCTTTACCAAAAAAAAGGTTTAAATGTTATTGCTCTGGAAAAGTGAAAATTTGGTATTATAAAGCCAGCCAATGAAGGATCAAGAAAAACCATTTCTGAGAAAAAATAAATGTTATAGTGTGGTAATTTCAGTGGATCCAAGCCTAGGTACTTTATTAATATAGGTCCACATTTCATGACTCATCATCCTTATCTATATGTATTTATGTCACTCTCCACCTTGCACTTTTTATTTTATTTTCACACATCCTCCTCACTCTTTTTCTCTTGTTTAAAATATTAACATATAAATTTTATCTGGAATCTTCCCATTATAATAAGATGAAAACTAATTACATCTTTTTAAGTGTGGTAACTGAAAAACAAAAAAATACTATTAGTGAAAAAACTCAATATTAATATATAAATAAATCTAGATATTTTGAGAAGCTAGTCTATAAAAGTCATGAACCCCCACCAACGTTGATTCACTTCACAACTCTCTTAAAAATAAAAAAGTGAAAAAGAGAAATAAAAAATGGTTCTGCTAGAGAAGCTCTGGGATGATATAGTGGCTGGTCCTCAGCCTGATCGTGGCCTTGGCCGCCTCCGTAAGATCACCACCCAACCTATTAATATTAAAGGTACCTATATTAATCTCTCTCTCTCAATATATATATGCATGCACTCAATTATAGATTAATCAGAATAATCAAGAGATCTTATCCTAACTAGTTAGTGTGTGTTGTGAATATTAACAAGATATAGGAGAAGGGAGTAACAAGGTGATGCATAAGTCGTTGACTATGCCGTCGGCTGTGAGCCCCGGAACTCCGACGACCCCAACCACTCCGACAACGCCACGTAAGGATAACGTATGGAGAAGTGTTTTTAATCCGGGAAGCAACCTCGCCACTAGAGCCATCGGTTCCAACATCTTTGATAAACCCAATCACCCAAACTCTCCATCCGTCTACGACTGGTGAGTAGTTGTTACATGTATCTTTTTTTTTCATGTTATATGATTATAACTCGGTGTTAAGACTCTTGTATGTTGTGTTACGGAGAAACAAGTCATTTGATCAACTTTTAAATTTATGATCGGATGTATTCAGAAACAATTAGATTGGTCCTAGTTTTAGTTGGATTGTTGAGTTTTAACGAGTTATTTATTTGTCAGTGTTGATAACGAAGCTCAAAGGAAGGAACACGTGGCATTGTGTATAGTGGGCGCGTGGATTAAGTGAATTAAAAAAAAAAGTGTATTACCAAATCCACCGTCCTTTTGTCCACATATGGTATAAGATCATCATCAACTCTTAAATCAGATCTATAGAGAGTTGATCGCAACCTCATTGGTTTCTAGATTTGGTGATCGTAGGGTTGAGATTAGAAGTTGATGGTTCACTTCACTCATTGATCACACGTGTTCTGTAATCGACGCAGGTTGTACAGTGGTGAGTCAAGGAGTCAGCACCGTTAAGATGAAGTGACATGCGGGTGATGTACAACTGTTATCAGATCTTTCGCCACGTGTTTTATATTATCTTCACCTTGATTATGACTTTTTTGTTGCTTCATAGTAGAATGGATAAAGTGACGCGACGGTTTGCTTTTGTATATAGCCTTCCAGTTATGCAATGCGTTGCGACTGTTAGTTTTTTGTTTTGGACTGTGCTTTTTGACTTTGCAAGCTTTTTTTTTTTGTATTGGGAGATCTTGCATGTGGCGGTGATCTTTCACCATCTAGTTCGTACATTTGCATTAATGTTTTATAAATAAAGTACCATCGGCTTTTTCATTAATTATTACAAGTGGAATATGATCCAAACAGGTAATTGATTCCGGTTCAGAAGCTCTGTAAATCTGAATGGGTAATTCACGGGTACACATTTCTCAATACCTGAAGAACACATTTCTCAGAGAAATAGGCAAATATGAAGAAGAGAAAAAGATCTTTGACAAAATACAAAACTATTCATGCTCTTGTAGTTAAAAAATACTAAAGTTGTAAGGAAGATCAAAAGACTCACCACATAGTCATTGTTGAAGCTATAGACCAACATTGTCTTGTTTACACTTAAATTTGGACTTTACCGATATTTGGATAAGTGACTCTTAACTCTGTCAACAACTCCTCCTCAATTTGAGAGAAAATTTTAGTTAAGACTCTTGCAGGCTGCATTGTTTTTGTAACTGGATTAGGTTAATATTAAACATGCCTCGCACAATAAATTCAATGTTGAGTGAGGTTTGCAGCTAAAAAACTCAATGGACGTTAGTAGGAGAAAAATGTCCAAAACTTCTGCAATTACTTGGGTGATATATTCTTAATTTCTTTTTTTCCATCTAAAATTTCAACTTTATTAATTTGAATCATTCATTACATATTCTTGAAGAAAACTTAGACAATCCTGGAACAACCTCCAGTTATAATCCGTATCACATAGAGTCTTCCTAGCTTGAACATCAGCACAAATATTATTTGTTCTTGGAATATACTTAAAATAAATCATATTAAACAGTGGTAACCAAGCTTGTATTGTAGAAATGTAATGATTTAAGTGCATAGATGGAGGTCTTGATTAGAGTAAACGGATCACATTAAGATTGTCTCCTTCGAACACCACAGATCTATATCCCATTGTCCAAACTACCTGAATTGCCCATATTAAACTTGTGATTTTCGCTTCCTCTATCGTCATTCTTCCCTCCAATTTTTCCATACCACCGAGTATGAATTGGCCTTGTGAATTCTGTAGTATCCATCCCATTCCTAAAGGCATTGGGCCATCGTGATGACTAACATCAAAATTGCATTTTAATTAGTTCCCTCTTGGTGTTGTCCATTTGTCTTCTTTTTGTGATTGTCGTTCTTGGTGTACTGAAAATATTGCAACTGAATGCAAAATATCTGGTTCTAGAGAAGCCAGCCATTCTCGTACATCTTGTGTAGCTCTACGGTAAGTCTCTTCATATTCAATGTATTTTTGTTGAAAAAAACAATGTATTATGCGATTTCCACAATCTCCAAAGTATCCAGAATGACAAAATTTGCAAGTGTTCAGGTACATTCATATTATTGGATATTTGAAGTAAGTAATCCACTTTCTCTAAAATTGAAAAGCTCCAATTTAGTATTTGGTGTAATGGTAGTCCCGATCTTCGCCAGCAAGCTTCTGCAAATTCACAACTAAAAAACACATGATCATTGGTTTCAAGTCTATGGTCACAACAACAACTACCTGGATGATTAGTTAGGTTTCTATTTTGCAGAGATTCGCCAACTGGTAGTATATTCAAACATAATCTCCATAAGAAATGTTGTAACTTCGATTGGATTTTTAATGACCAAATATGTCTTGCGATATGTGGGTGGTTTTGTAATGGTAAGGTTTGTGAGTTCGACTCCGTTTGTGATGTAGATGCCAATTTGTACTTGGATTTTACCGTATAGCAGCCGTGATTAGTGTATCCCCATACATAGCAATCGTTCGAGTGCTGAGAGGGTAAATATTTTTTGTAGATCAAGTGTCGATCTTTAGGGATAACCATTTGATTAATTTTTTCAAGATCCCAGCTGTGAGTATCCTGTTTGATAATGTGACGGACAGATAAATCAGGGTTTATAACTGGTATGAAATGTGGTGCTCTCGGTGGGATTACTTGGAGCCAAGGATCAGAAATTATGTTAGTATTGCGGCCATCACCTATTTGGATTTGTAAGCCTTTTGCCAGTAACTCTTTTACAAAGCATAGTGATTGTCATCCGTATGATGGTCGAGACCCTCTTTGCGATGTTAATAGTGTTCTTCGAGGGTAATATATTGCTTGCAGCAATTTTGCAAGGATACTATGTGGTTGTTGGAGGATCCGCCACACCTGGTTTCCTAATAAAGATTGGTTGAAATCTTGAAAATTTCTGAAACCGAGGCCTCCAATTTTTTTGGTGTTGACATCTTGTTCCATGCCATCCATGCTATTTTCCGATGGTGATGATTCGATCCCCACCAGAAGTCTCTTATCAACCTATCGAGCGTCTTACATACGTTGAATGGCAATTCAAAGTAGTTCATTGAGTACACCAACATTGCATAGGGAACCGATTTTATTAAGACCTCTTTACCTGCTGGTGATAAGAATCTATTTTGCCATCCTGTAAGTTTCACCTTGACTATATCTTCGATGTATTTAAACATATCTGACTTCCTTCTACTGAATTGTTCAGGTAGCCCGGGATACTTGCCTCTTCTACCAGATTTATGAATTTGTAGGTTGTTATGTATGCGTTCCCTTGTCGTTTGATAGACCTTTGAACCAAAAGTTATTGTAGATTTGTCGACATTGATCTTTTGACCGGACACTGCCTCATACTGTGTGAAGATGTGTTTAAGGTATGTACTATCATGTAAGTCGACTTTAATGAAAAACAAAGAATCGTTTGCAAAAAATAGATGGTTAATCACTGGTGCACCTCGACTAATTTTAATACCATGAATATGGCCTTGTGATTGAGCCGCATTTAGCATCAATCTTAACACATCCGAGCATAATATATATAGATACAGAGATAGTGGATCGCCTTGCCATAATCCCCGATTAGGTTTGAAATAGTCATATGGGCTGCCATTGATCAATACCAAAAAGCTCACTGATCGTAAGCAGACCATAATCCAGTTTATTCATTTGACATCAAAACCTTTCTTGATAAGAACATGTTCCACGAAAGATAACTTAATTCGATCATAAGCTTTACTTATGTCGGTTTTCAAAGCCATATAATTCTTAGAGCAATGTGGTTTAACTCAGAGGGAGTGAAGCACTTCGTGTGTGACCAGCACATTATCTTGGATATGTCGACCATGTATAAAAGAAGCCTGGTTCTCATTTACAATGTCTGGTAAGATCTGCTTCAATCTGTTGACTAATATTTTTGAAATGATTTTATATGAAACGTTGCATAAGCTTATGGGACGGAAATCTTTCATTGTTTCTAGATGTGTAGTTTTTGGAATTAAATATTTGTGTGATTCCAATTATGAGGGCAACTCTAGTGTCAAAGAAACGGTGTATCTCACGTTGTAAAGTGTGTTTCACTATATCCCAATGTTGTTGAAAAAAGAAGCATTGAAACCATCAGGACCCGAGGCTCTTGTTGGTCCAATGTTAAAGAGAGTAGTTTGTATTTCTTCTAGAGTTATTCCTCTTGTGACTGTTTCATTCATTGATCTTGTAACAACTGATTGAATAGATTGTAATGAAGCTTCTAAATTACCAGAAAACGTGCTCCTAAAGAGGTCCTTGAAATAACAAATGGCTTTGTTGCTTATCTGCTTGTTACCGTAAACAGATTGGTGTGTTGATGTTTGTAGACTTGTTATTCTATTCCTAGCAGCTTCGTTCTTTATTACAGCATGAAAGTACTTTGAATTTCGGTCACCGTTTAATAGCCATGTGTTTCTGCTTTTATACTTCCAGTAAGCTTCTTCATCAGAATATGCAACATTTAGTTCCTGACGCAGAACCTGTATTGTTGATTGATCAACAGTAGGCAAAGCCATCGATCTATCTAATTCTTCTGTCAAAGCTCTGATTCAAACTGAAGAGTTTGTTTGATTTTTTCTCTTCCAAAGTGAGATTGTCCTTCGACATGTTTGTAAACGATGCATCAAGTTCTAATTCTCATTCTCTTCTTCATCCCATGTGTTTCAAATGAGAGTTTTAAAATCAGGATACGATGGAATCTTTGATCATATCTAAACAACCTGCATCCTTTATCTACTTCTTTTCGAATTTTAATTATTACTGGACGATGATCAGATCCACCTAGAGATAGATATTCCCTCTCAGAGGCAGGGTAATTCGAAATCCATTCAGAATTACACATTGCTCTATCTAACCTACATTGAACGTGATGTGTTCCTCTTCTTCCTACCCAACTAAATTTATTCCCAGTTTTTGGCAAATCCATAAGATCACAATTTGAAACCATAGTTTTGAAAGCATTAAAGGTCCATGCTTCACGTGGTCGTCCTCCAAGTTTCTCATATGAACTTAATATTTCATTGTAATCTCCACAAACCAGCCAAGGACCTGTTCGTTGAACAACTATCCTTTCTAATCGTTCCTAGAGATAATGGCGTAAAGATCTAATCGGGTGTCCATATATACATGAGAAATAGAAACAAAACTCTTTATTATTGATTTTACAATCGATGAGTCTTGCATCAGTAGATAAGAAAGTTACAAACACCGACTTTTTATACATTAGAGCCATACCCCTTCCTATGCCTAAAGGTGAAACACAACGTGCAAGATCATAACCCAAATCAGCGGCAACATCCCTAACAATATTATCATTATTTTTTGTTTCTATTAGAAAGAGCACGTCCAGAGCATAAGCAGTGATAATACCCTTTAGGCGTCGAATTTTCAAGGGTCCTTTCAAACCTTGACAATTCCAAAATGTTGTATTCATTCTCCTCCTGGTGGCTTTTGGCCCACCGAACCGTCATTGGTAGTTGATGTATCCCTAGAATCAAGTGGATTAGTCTTCGATGTCGAATAGCCTGTTCTTGTCAAGATATGTAGAAACCAGTTCCGTAGTGTTGAGACACCCTTCTTAAGACGAACATGCTTAGTTACATATTCTGTGGTATCATCTATTGCCCTTGAACGATGGAGATCTGTGCATAACAGTTTTGAGCCATAGACTGTATCTTCATTTGGCAGTGTATCAGTCGCCTTACGTTTGCGGGATTGTGAAGAAGAAGAAGTCGTATCAGGCAAATCTTTGTTGTCATGGCTTCCTTGAGTCGAACTTGCATCATGTGCAGATGGTGTCATTTCATCATCTGAATCATTTTTGTTTGCAGAGTCGTTGGTGTCACCCTTGTCATTATCATCATTTGAATCATCGTTTCCGTCTGTAGTTTTAGAAGGACAAGTGAATGCCTCATGATTCATCAGACCACAAGTAGTACAAAAGTTTCTCAGTTTCTCGTAATGAAATTTCAATATCACCACTTCATCACCAAATTTGAAGAGACGTTGAAATTGTAATGGGTTTGTAGAGTGCTAGAGCATGTGAACCCTCACATAATCTACAAGAATAGCGCTATCTGAGGCGAAATCGGTTTCTCGCCGGAAAATTGAATTAAGACTCTCTTCGGTTTTGAATAGAAATTGGATCTGTGTTTTGGCCAGAACGCGACTAGTAACATCATTGCTTAAATTCCATAGCCGAGGGAGAGTGGTAAGCATCGCTCATAAATCCTGCTTCCGAGGGTTGAGTGGCTTGATAAGGATACTATAACGATTCTTTGAGATTGCTGCTGTACAATCGATTGGAGATAGTGAAATCGATTCCTTCTCTAAACCCAGATATAGTTTCTTGCATTTGTTTGCGATTGTCAGCCATCATGAAAATTTGAATCTAAACTCTGGATTTTGAGAAATCGCAGAGACTAATCCCCATATTAAATAGCCAAACGATGATGACAATTAACCCGGACATAACCGCCGGAAACTGTCATAATCGCCGG
The DNA here is from genome assembly GCA_900406435.1 of Lepidium aucheri. NCBI lineage: Eukaryota > Viridiplantae > Streptophyta > Magnoliopsida > Brassicales > Brassicaceae > Lepidium > Lepidium aucheri. The sequence goes on from OVBA01004744.1 coordinate 20,863, forward strand.
AGAGAGAAAGAAAAGGATGAATCAAGATCGAAAAAGTGTGAATATGAAGATGATGAAGAAGAAAAACAGTAATCGATTCTAGAGAGAAGAAAGCGCGTTTTCTCTCTCATCATTAAATCTCATTATCTGTATGATATATTCATAATTTATGTCGCAAAACAGTGACAAAATTCTTTTATTGAAAAAAAGATAAAATGTTAATGATAAATCCGATTGGTAAAATCGTTTTAAGATAGCCGTAGACTAAAAAAATTTCTAAACAAAAGTCATTTGGAAATTAATGTTGATTAGTAAAATTGCATCTCTCTTGAATAGTGTAATAACATAAAATATCCCTTAAATAATATAATAACATAAAAGTTAATATATAAAATTTGATTTTAAATAATTATTTCAAATAGTAGGTTTAAGTTAACATTTTTGATAAAAAAAGAATTATATAGAATTTAAAGATTATTTTTAAAATAATATTTTATATTAGCAAATGACTGCTTTTTAACTATAAATAACAATTTTTCTTTTTGAATAATAATGTAAAATCATAATTCTTTCTATAGTTATATATAAAATATAAAAATAAATAACTGTTTGTATTTATAAATAATAGTTATTTTCCAAATGGCGGTAAATAGTTTTCGTTAGCAAATGAATCTTTTTTAAAAATTCGTTTTCAAAAAATCGTTTTAAAAAATGCTAATTAATAACAAAATAAGCAGATATAGTTTTAGTATATATATAAAAACTCCTGATCAAGTCCGGATGGGTTTCTTTGCAAATAGTTTTTGTGATTTTTTAATTGCAAATATATATATGTATATACTAGATGATGTCCCGTGCTATGCACGGTTAAGTAATATTTGTTTATTTTATTTATTTATTTTATGGTTTGATTTGTATGTGTGAATTTATTAATTAATTATATATATATATATATATATATTTGATATATTAAAAATAAATTTATAGTGATCACCGGTATTGTACACAAAATATATTTTTATCTCTGTTTACTTAAGATTTGATGCACTACAATTTTACATATAATTTTTTGACTCGTGTTATTTACGTTTTGACTCATGTTCATTTATATTTTAGACTCGTTCATAACTTAATTTTTAGACTCGTATTTATTTAGGGTTTTGAACTCGTATATATTTATGTTTTAAGATCTATGTTTAATTTTATTGTATTATGCATTATCAATAGAACACATGCTTTAATTTATTAATATCATAAGTAATTTATCAAGTATATACAAATATATATATATATATATAGGGTTTTAAACTCGTATTCATTTAAGTTTATAGATCCATGTATATTTTTGTTTTATAATATTGATTTGAAATATATTTTTATTTATTAATATTTTAATCAATTCAGCAAGTATATACTAATATAAATGTATGTATAATCATCTTATTAATGTGTATTTATAGATTAACAAAAACGATGTTTAATATAGCTAATATAATTTTTAGTTTGTGAAAACTTAAAGTTGATATCATTAGTTATTTAGTTTTTATAAATGTTGATAGCATTAGT
>OVBA01004745.1:0-22406 GCA_900406435.1 Lepidium aucheri
GCAAGGATCAAGTTTAAACATATGAGAAGTCTCATTGGAGTTCAAGACATGTGTGAGAAAGAAATGAAGCTTAGAAGGGAGAATGTTGAGTAACCTTCATTAGCTTAAGGTCTAAGATAAACTTTGATAAGTTGATTAAAGTTTAAGATAAGACCAAATAAAGTTCTTGATACTTTAAGAATCGGTTCTAATATTAGGAGTTCTTAGTCTACGTGGCACAATATGATTGGATTTCACTAATCTCGTTTTACCAATCTCTCTCTTTCTCTCTAATTCTCCGATCTCTCTCTGTTCTTCTTCTTCTTCGATTTGATGGGACATGCTCAAAATTTTTTTTAATAAAATATTGGTAAGGACTCTCTTAGGAGCCTCACCATGGGACATGCTCTTAGTTCCCGTTTCTCTGTCTTTGATCTTTTTCTTGCCCACTTGGCTTTTCAAAGCACCATTTACCATGTTTGGAGAGAAAGAAACTCAGTGATCTATATCAATCCTTTGGTTTCATCTGCTACTTTGACCTGTTTGATTGACAAACAAATCCGCAATAAGATTGCTTCTCTTCAGCCTTATAGATTCAATGGTCTGCTTTAGCGGTGGTTTGAAATTCAGTTTCCTTAATTTTTTACTTCAGCAGAGTATTCTATAAACCATGTCTCTTTATTTCTTCTTGTACAATTTTCTATGTATTCTTTTTGTTGAATAATAATTTTCACATTTCAACAACAAAAAACAATATTTTCAAAAAAAAGGGAGCTTCACAAGACTTGAACTATTCCAAAGTTCCAATTTCTCGAGATTTATAATTAGTGTAACGAGACTTGAACTTACTTGAAATCCTTCCCACAAAATGTCAAAGTTGCTGTGGGACATAATTAGTGTAACAAGGAACTCTGGATTAAAATTAGATGGTGAGATTTTCAATGGAAAGTAATCCCAATGCAGTAGTTTGACTTTTGGAGGTAAATGAAGATGGTTTGGCATTCGTAGTAAGTACACTCTTAACGGATTATGATTATCGTGGATTCTTAAGAACTGGAGATTATACATTCTTTCAAAACCATTGTCACTTTAATATAACTTATCCACAATCTTAGAGTACTTGAACCTGAAAATGAATCAAAATACGCATTAGTAAAGATGATTCGTATTTAGCAATTCAATTTCGTACGTGATAACATTATGTACGTATGGCTTAACCTTGGTAGTTCCTTTTTCCACTCATGTTTGGACATTCCTTTAAAATAAGATCCTATAACCCTTAGTCCCAAAGGCAGGTTACAAGAGAGTTCTGTAGCTTGCCAAGCAAGATTTTCAAAACCCTTATATGTAGAACTTTGACCAAAAGCATACATAACTTCAATATATATGATCTTAGCTAGAACAGAGTTATAAAAGTGAAAGAAGAGCTACAAACCAGTTGCTTGAATGGTAACCAGCGATTGTATCCATTTCGGCCAAAGCTTGTCTCAACCACTCTTTATTATAGTGAGATTAGGACAATCGATTGTACCAGTTTTCTTAATAAAAATAAAATAAAAAACAACAAACGTAAGAAAGGTAGCAATATCATGGAAACAAAGATGAATTCAAACTTGATACTTCACAGCCAAGAGATCAGTCTTTTCATGAAGCTTTATCCTCGTTAGCCCAATTGGTCTCACATTTAATAGACAGATTCCAAATTAATATTTAGAAAGTAGCGATCAGCAACTTAACTCGCAAATATATGTCTCATAAAACGATCCTAACTTCGAACCACAAACGAGTTCCCAACAAACAACAAGCATATGGTTCTTTAAGATACTTGACTTCCTAACTTCATAAAATCAGTGTCCTAAAACATTCTTACTAATATATAAGACCTCTAAACAAGTTCTACAACTAGCATATGTAGTTCTCTAGATGGTTAACAAGATCGCAGCTCTTGTTTAGTTGATAGATAGGCGAGGGAGACAGAAGTCAACAAGCAGACCTGTTGGCTCTATGTCCGTTGAGTAATCGTCACCATTACCCTGTAGTCGCATAAACATTCGAAGACCAGACACTTTGACAAATGAAGTCTTCTTCATGTAGCATATCTGCACATCCACAATTAAAGCTTCTTCAGTCGACTCCGCTCCAACCATAATCACATCTCTAAGTCCAACATAGCGTGATCCACTACCTGACGGGCCTTTGTAAATTCCCTACACATCAAGAAAAAAATGAACAAGATTAGATCAAAACTTTTGTCATTAATCTCTCTGAAAGTTTCGAAATCTAAGTAACAACACTTTACATCTCCAACAAGATCAATGTCCGGATCGAACACATGAAGTCTTGCTCCCACCGGTAGTTCATGTTGCCTCAACAGCTCCAATGCTTCATCTAAATTCGTAGCCTCAATCACTTCTCCTTTCATGGGAACGCGAGCTATGTGCCAAGCAAATGGGGGAGGCTTGAATGTACATCCCAAATGTGCCCAGAGTCTTGCTTTAGGAAGCCCAACTTTTAGAGCAAATTGAAGGCAGTCTTTGACAGTGAGCTCACACCGTTGTTGATCCAATTCACCTTGCTCGTCTTCCTTCTTGGGATTATGAAGGTTATCCTCCAGATACTTAAGGACGTTTTCATAAGTGAACTCACAGCATTGTTGATCCATTTCTCCCAGCACGTCTTCCACCTTGCGACCAGCGTTATCCACCAAATACTGAGCTGAGTACTCAGTCAACTCAGAGTCAAGGTTAAGTAAAACCCGTGCAGAGCTTATCAGACCAACCGCTACCAAAGCTGCAGATTGAACTGCATCTGCAAGACAAAACAAATGAAAATAAACCAAAAAATGCAACTATTAGTTAAAACTAAACCAGTTTCAGATAAGTAAATTTATAGGTTCTTAAAACTTGATTGATATGTTACCGTAATCTTTTTGCTTGTTTCTTGCTTGAATGCAATTCGGATGGCAGAACTCATACATCTTCAAAAACTTATCCCTGCATTCATATAAACTTATTGAACAATAGGGAAAGAAAGGAAAAGCGAGAGTGTGTGGTGATAGTTCAAGCAACCATAAACCTGGTTTCAACTAGAACCAAACAGAGGAAGACATTCAGAATGTAAAGTCAAAATTAGAGAACCAGACCAGCAAAAACCAAAGCCAAAAAAATACCGAACTTGCAATTATAAACATGGTTTCAAGTAGAATCAAGCATATTAAGACATTCAGAAAAAACATATATAAAGGCAAAATACCGAGAAAGAGACCACCAAAAAACAAACAAAAGAAACCCTAACTTGTAAGCATAAAACCTAGAAGGCTAGAACGTTCCATTAAACCCAAGTAGCAAACTAACTTCATTTAGCAAACCTAGAGAGCGATTCAGCAAAATCAGAGAGAGAAACCAGCAAAAAAAACAAAAGTAGCAAGAATAAACATGGAGACAATCAGACAGTAGTGTTTGATCAGTGTGATGATATAGATCAAAAGTTAAAACCAAAAAAAAGAGAGCAAGAGTATACTAGCGGCGCTTCAACTCCAACGAAAAGGGTTTATTTCTAATTTTGCATAATATTAACAATTACAGTGTATTGTTCTTAAATTCAAAAATAGAGTCTTTAATCTTTTGACACTTGGCTTAATCGGGAGTCCTGACGCGAGGTTCAAGAAGATAAAGTCTGTTATTTGATCGTCCGTACCGATCACACTTTTCTTTCCTCTGCTATTCCTGGTACATTTTGTCGTGTTCAGAGGAAGACGATGAAGACTGTTTAATGGGCTTCTGAAATTGATTGGGCTATATTCTGATTGTCGCAGGTCCATTGAAACTCAAGATGTCTTTTAAACTTCTTTTTTTTGGTAAAATGTCTTTTAAACTTTGTATTCACTAGACATTATTCAATATTCATTAGTCAACATTTATTCAGTAACATGTCCCACGTTTCTCCTTCATTACTTGGCTCGCTGTTCGGGATAGGTTGTCTACGGGTTCTAGAATGCGTATTTGGGGTTTGACACAATGCTGTGTGTTTTGTTCTGCTCCTAATGAGTCTAGAAACCACCTCTTTTTTGAGTGTGCTTACTCTGGTAGCGTTGGAGGAAGCTTAGCTATGCTTTGCTAGGTACTTTATATTCTACGGATTGGGAGGCTTGTGTCTCTAGACTCTCTTCTTCTTCTTTGAATCTGCTTGATTGCACTCTAGCAAGACTTGTGTTTCAGGTTGCTGTCTACTATATTTGGAAGGAGAGAAATAGTAGGATTCATGGGAAGAGTTCGATTTCCTCTACTACTCTCTTTCGTATCATTGACAAAATAGTGAGGAATCGTATCTCCTCTCTTGCTTATAAAGCTCCTCATCCTCTTGAAGGCCTTATGAGGCGTTGGTTTGAGTTTCAATTAATTTGTTGGTTCTTTATACTCTTTTTGCTTTATCTTAATGGCTTTTGGCCTCTTGTAAATAACATTACCGTTTGATGATTAATAAATTTTGAATTTCATCAAAAAAAAAAAAACATTTATTCAGTAACATTTACTTTAAAAGTATACATGACAAAGACATAAAACTTCACTTAGTTCTCAACAAAATAAAGTTTGTTCATGGCATCCATGTCTTGCTTGAACTCAACCATTGCATTTTTAGGTAACTTCATGATCAATTTCACTCCACCTTCTAAGGACGGATCTATTTTCGCAGGTTTCAATATAATCCCAAAATGTATTGTACCATTCGACTGAGTCAATGGCCTTAGATTCACTGGCTCATTCCAACCAAAAACTATTGATTCGAACCAACCAATATTCATTCAATCGGACTAGAAACATAATCCATCACATACCTCTTCGAATTTCACATCACTCTTATCAGTTTCTCTGTACTCTTTAGGTCTTCTTCGATATATTCCCTTCTATAATCTATTTTCTTAGCTTTCTTCACATGCTTCACGATGTCAAGGATTGAAGCTTCTTCGAGTACTCTCACGCTTAGCTCCACGTCGACACCTAAGTACGCGTTACCATAGAAGCCTTAAGGAAGTGGCGGGTCCATAACCTGTCGGATATTCAAGGACAGTGATTCCATCAGAGTTTAGCTTTAGAGCTCCAGATCTTAATTTCCATACATAAGTTGTAATACTCTCATTAACGAACTTAAATTCTCTCATCACCGAGTCTTTAAGCCTTTTTTTATATTTTCAGACTGAATGTTTATTATCTCCTTGAATAATAAATAAAAATGAGATCATTTAACTCCACTATTTTTTATTTTCTATATAATAAATTATGACAAAATTTTTGAAAACAATTAAAAGGTGTATTTGTTACTATATACAATAGTCGAGGAAAATAGAATGTTAACCGGCTTAAACTTTTTATGTTACCTAAGAAATATCCAACTTTCTAGTTCTATTATCGGCCTGTAGGATATTCTAATAAAAACATCATAATTATCACAAATTGTTTTAAATAAGAGTTGGTATTTAATAAAAATTGGCTCTCTTCAACAAAAATTCATATTTAAATTGGCTTGTTCAATAAAAATTTATATTAATTGTTTTAAATCGGAGATATTATTTACCTTTAAGAATTATGAAATTTTGATATTTTTCCAAAAACGGAACTATAACGGAATATACTATTCAGTTATTATTCGTCAAAAATGACTAAATCTCGTAACTAATGGTTAGGTGTAGTTTGTATTTTTACAAAATACAAATAATCTTACAAAATTTTAACTATTCTAATGGAAGTAAGTTTAAAAAATAGTGATTTAGTCTACTTTGTTCGAATAGAAAATTTAAACTTTAACTTTGATTGTAATTAAAGATTACACATAAAATTTATAACAGTACGTAGTTTTAGATTGTAATTAAAAATTCGTGTGGTTCTAAGTTTATGACATAAACTTTGTGTGTTGTTGGGTTTCCACATCAAACTTTGTCTTGTATCTTAAAAGGACATAAATTTTGTGTGGCTTGAATTATTTTTGAAATAACCGGTGGGATTTTAGATTGCGAGTTCTTGTTCAAATATAACTTAATAAAACTAAAAAATAAAAATCACAGAATATGTTGTTGGCACACAAAAAAGAGGTAATTAAGTGATATGCAAGTTCACTTTGATTTTCTTTTGGTTATGCAGTTTTTCAATTCTGTTTTCGTTTTGACTATTTCTCTTTGAATAAGTATCACTCCTAATTTGTAGGAAATAAACTAGGCACTAAGAGTAAAAGTAATCCACTAGCATAAGTCTCTGTAATTTTTAGTTGTAACATTTATATGTTAGACACTCTCTTTCACTTCTGTGTAAGCAATAAGAAAAGTATAATTCAGTATCTTCTCTGTTTAAAAGTGGTATCAGAGCCTCTTGAACACAAACACAAATTGAGTAAAACATAGTGAGCGAAAATGAGTGAAAAAGATGGATTGACGATTCCAAAATTCGATGGAGACTTTGAGCATTAGGCAATGCTCATAGAAAATCTCTTGAGGTCCAAAGAGTGGTGGGACCTCATTGAAACGGGCATTCCGCAGCCAAAGAGAAATGTGATTCTTAGAGTACCCAAAGAACAGAGCTTGGTGAGCGTAAGCTTAGAGATCTTAAGGCAAAGAACTACCTCTTTGCTTCGATTGACAAAACAATTCTGAAGACGATTGCGAAGAAGGACACAATAAAGGATATTTGGGACTCAATGGCGACCAAGTATCAAGGGAACAAGAGAGTCCAAAGTGCTCAGCTGCAAAAGCTGAGGAGGGAATTTGAGGTGCTAGAGATAGAAGATGGAGAAACCATCACAGAGTATTTCTCAAAGGTGATGATCGTGGCCAACGACATGAGAAATCTTAATGAAAGTATGCCAGATGGCAAGATAGTGGAGAAAATTCTTCGCACTCTTGTAGAGAAGTTCACATACGTTGTGTGTGCGATTGAAGAATTTGATATCAAATAACTATCAGTCGATAAATTGCAAAGTTGATTACTCGTGCACAAACAGAATCTCATGAAACACACTAGAGATGATCATGTCCTCAAGATCGAGAGTGGAAGAGGAAGAAAAGGATCCTCTCCGAACAAATGGACATGAGGATATCGAGGAAGAAGAGGATGACGTCGCAGAGGTGCAGGAAGAGCATTTGATAAGAGCAAAATTGGATGCTACAACTGCCATAAATTTGGTCATTTCAAAAATGAGTGTCCCAGATTGGAAGGTGCTGCCACTTATGCATAATTTGAAGAAGATGTCTTACTGATGGCACTCGTTGAATCAGTGAATAAAGACAAGGAAACAATCTGGTACTTGGACTCCGGCTGCGGTAACCACATGTGTGGTAACAAGGATTGGTTACTCGAAATGGACAACAAGTTTCTTCACATAGTAAAATTAGGAGACTATTGGAAGATGCTAGTGGAAGGGAAAGACAACCTTCATCTTGAAATCAGCGACATTAATCAAATAATCTCAGCCGTTTATTATGTACCAGGACTGAAGAATAATATCTTCAGCGTAGGGCAGCTGCAACAAAAGAGATTGAGGATCACTATCGATGATGGTATTTGCGAGGTATGGCATAAACAATAGCAAAGAGTTATTATGCAATCAACTATCACCAAAAATTGGATGTTTGTGGTCACAAGAAAGGTGAAAAGGACAAATGAAGAGATGGAAGAGAAGATGTTGCAGAGCTCTGTTGAACTCACAGGAAACGATTGGCACAAGAGATGGTGATAAGAATACCAAAAGTCGATATGAAGGAAGGAGTCTGCGAGATATGTATGAAAGCAAAGTAGAATTGAACCAATATCCCAAAATAGAGCTAATGGAGGGAAAGTCGCATGTTAGAGCTTGTTCTCAACAACATTTATGGTCCTATCTCACCAATCTCAGAGAGCGGTAAAAGGTACTTTATCACGTTCATTGATGATTACAGCCGTAAATGCTGGACTACCTTATTTTCTAAGATATCAGGAGCGTTTAGAGCATTCAAAGAATTTAGATTTGCTCCAGAAGAGGAAATCGGTCAGAAATTAACATGTTTAAGAACTGATCACGGTGACGAGTTTAATTCAAAGGAATTCGAAGCCTTTGGTGTTGAGAACAAAATCAAGAGGCAGCTTACAGTAGCTTACACGCCACAACAAAACGGTATTGGAGAACGAAAGAATATAAGCATCACGAATATGGTGAGATGCATGTTGTTTGGGATGAAAGTTCCATTGAGATTCTGGCCAGAAGCAGTCCAATATGCTGTTCATGTACTTAATCGCTTACCAACAACCATTCTCGATGATGTAACTCCAGTAGAGAAGTGGAGTAAACACAAGCCATCAGTGGACCATATGCGGGTTTTTGGATGTGTTGCATATGCCTTGGTTCCATACAAAAGGTGAGTTAAGCTCGATGAGAAGAGTGTGAGGTGTATTATGTTTGGAATCAGCAAAGATTCAAAGGCTTACAAGCTATATAATCCAACAACAACGAAGGTTGTCATTAGTAAGGATGTTAAATTTGATGAAAGGGAGCCATAGAATTGGGAAGAGAAGGTAGAAGATGATAAGTTTGTGGTTGAAATTAAAGAGGAAGAAGAAGGAAACAGAACAAGAGATACGAAAGAGGAAGCGCTGGAGAATGATGTGGGGGAAGAAGAAGAGCCCGGTGACGTAATTGAAGAAGAAAAAAACCAACAAACAGAAAGAAACACACTTGAAGCTGAGAACACGATCAGAAGAACAACAGGGAGACAAACACAAAAACCAGTATGGATGAAAGATTATGTTAGAAGTACTGCTTTTCTCGTAACAGAAGATGAAGATGATATTCTTGCTATGTTTGTGGGATCAGAGGATCCATAACACTTTGAATATGCAGTGAAACTCGAAGAATGGAGAAGAGCAATGGAGAATGAGATTTCTTTGATAGAAGAAAATAAAACATGGGAATCGGTTGAACTGTTAGAAGGTGCCAAAGTAATAGGGGTAGAGTGGATGTTCAAAACAAAACTTGATGAGAATGGAGAGATTGATAAGCTTAAGGCAAGATTGGTCGTAAAAGGATACAATCAAAGAAAGGGGATCGACTCTGAGGAAGTTTTTTCTCCAGTAGCTTGATGGGACACGATCAGAATCATTCTGGGATTAGCTGCAGAGAAAGCCTGGAAATTTTTTAGCTCGACGTTAAGAGCGCCTTCCTACACAGAGAGTTGAAAGAAGATATCTTTGTGGAACAACCAAAGGGATTCGAAGTAGAAGGAGAGCTGGATAAAGTTTACAAATTGAAAAAGGTGTTGTATGATCTGAAACAAGCGCCCAAGACTTAGTACAGTCAAATCGAAGGCTACTTCATAAAGGAGGATTTCAAAAAAAGTTTTTGTGAACACACTTTGTTCGTAAAAAGGTAAAAAGGTAATATTTTGATTGTGAGTCTGTATGTAGATGATCTTATTTATACATGAAACTCGGTAGATATGGTTGAAAGTTTCAAAAAATCGATGATGAAAGAATTCTCAATGACGGATTTGGGAATGATGTAATTCTTGCTGGGAGTCGAAGTGATACAGGATGAGAAGGGGATTTTTATAAATTAGAGAAAATATGCAGAGGAGATGATACATAAGTATGGAATGGAAAGCTACAACTCAGTAAGACTACCTACAATGGTTTGATCTTGGGTGTTGAAAAAAAAAATCAATTGTTAATTGTTGAATAAATTTTGAGTCCTACAATGGTTTGCGTTTGACTGATTTGGTGTCAACAACGTGAATCTCATTCAACAACGTGAATTTGCCAAACCAGGACACGTGTTGCTCTGTCATTGGTTGCCTTTTTTTATTTTAAATAGATAAGGCATGTGTCGCGTTGTGATTTGTTATTGAGATTACAGATTTTTTTTCACCTCAATCATCTGAGAACAATAATCTTATAAAATATTTAATATAATTTTATGAAATTTATACTAAAATTCATCATTTTTCATTTTCTATAAATAGAGACTAGTTTCATTCAATTTGGACACAAAAAATCATCTTTTCTACTATTTTTTTGTTATTAATCATCATGAGCGCATGTATCATATTGCATAGTATGATTATTGAGGATGAACGAGATACATATGTTCAACATTGGAACGAGTATGATCAATCTGAGGCAAGTGGGTCTAGTACACCGCAACCTATTCTCGACCGAGATGCTACCTGCATTTGCAAATCATGTGCGTGATAGGTCCGAGTTGCGTGATTCAAATGTACACCACGAATTGCAAGCTGATCTGGTTAAACACATATGGGCAAAATTCGGAATGATTAGTGGTTAATGAACTTATTAAGTTTGTGAGTTTTATTAGTTTTATTGTTTGCTTATTTTCAATTATGTGTGTTTTATTTGGATTATGTGTGTAGTAAATTGTGTGTATTTCATTAATTGTATCGTATTTGAATGTTGCATTTTCGTATTTTTTTGTGTTTTCAAATGACTATTTCTATTTTAATTTTTATTATTTACAATTATTTATTTATAACCATAAAAATGAAAACACAAATATAAATATAAAGATAAATGTAATATTAAACAAAATTAGTGGGATACGGTGTTGAATTTTATTAAACAAAACCATTGTAGAGAAGAAAAATTGTTTGAGTGTTGAATTTTGAGGTGGAAGAGAGAATATGATTTGGAAGAAAAAAGATGATGTGGAGGGTGTTGAATTTGGGAACCATTGTACATAGTCTAAGGAGTCCTATCGTGCCTCGACCGAAATTATCAAAGGCAGGCTCATGAGATCCAGTTGACTCAACATAATTCAAGCAACTCATCGGAAGTCTCATGTATCTTACTATTACTCGACCAGATTTAATGTATTCGGTGAATTTGGTTAGTAGGTACGTGGAAAACCCGAATGAACAACATATGCTAGCTCTTAAGAGGGTTTTGAGATACATTCAAGGAACAAGAGAGCTTGGAATTCGTTACAAATATGGTGGAGGACACAACTTGATCAGGTTTGTTGACATCGACTATGCCGGAGACATATATGACAAAAAAGCACCTCAAGCTACGTGTTTATGTTTGGAGAAGTAAACAAATCCATGTCAGGTATCATTTTCTGAGGGAGCTAGTGAACGATGGAGTAATTCAACTCAATTATTGTACAACTCAAGAACAAGTCGCTGACATCATGACAAAGGCAGTAAAATTGGAAGTTTTCGAGAAGCTTAGGAAGAAGATGGATGTGTGTTTGAAGAATGAATAAACTGAAATTTCACTTTGGTTTCTTTTGGTTATGTAGTTTTTCAATTCTGTTTTTCGTTTTGACTATTTCTCTTTGAATAAGTATCACTCCTGGTTTGTAGGAGATAAACTAGGCACTAAGAGTAGAAATAATCCACTAACATAAGTCTCTGCAATTTTTAGTTGTAACATATATATATTACACTCTCTTTCAGTTCTGTTTAAGCAATAAGAAAAGTACAATTCAATATTTTCTCTTCTCTGTTTACATTAAGCAACATATGACTTGTGTATTTGGCATATATGGTGAAGTGGCCAAAGGATCAGCAATATGGCCGCGGGGGACTACGGCCGGTTTACTATCAAGTTTTTTGACCATTCGGTCTCTCTACCACACTAGCTTCACTGATAGCTCTTTCTTTCCTGCAGCCAAACTCAGTCAAAGCATGCACGGATGATCTGAGCCATACCATAACCATCACATACTGAGTGTGTCAATGCGATGCCAATGGTGAATCCTCTACATGCAAACTTGGTAACCTAAAAGGAACAAAATTCTTCAATTATGTTTGATTTTACATTTCCATAAAAAACAAAATTCTTTAATTATAATGTCATTGAAAGTTAAATACTTATACAATATTTCAAGAAAATGAAAAGCTATATACAAACCGCAAAGCTAGAGGATGATAATCATCTTTGCTCTTGTAGTCAATTCCAATGTCAGGCACAAGACTCAAAGCAACTTGGTCATCGAGGTTTACTATATAGTTTAGAGAGGACAAGTCGACTACAAATGGAACTCCCTCACCCAGAGAAACCAAGCTTTCGATTACTCTCTCTTATAACTTGCTTACCTGAAATAGGATAGTAATACACAAGAAGTTCGGACAAAGCCTTCCTAAGCAAAGTGACAAGATCATTGAGGCAGAATCGTGGCAAATCAAATGGGCATTTGCCCAATGCCACACCAAAATTCATAGTTTAGAAGGCCACAAAATTTTCATTTTTTAGGTAAATATATAACTTAGAAAGCCACAACATTTACATTAGTTTTACTTTAAGTATATAGATTGAAATTATTTTTCTCCTTTGTTTTTAATTTCTCTAAACTGTTAAAGAAAATAGTTTTTTAAGTCTCTGTAAATAGAGTTCATATGAGTTTTTTTAACAATATTCATTCATTTTATCAATAAAAAAATAATATTCATTCATTTTATCAATAAGAAAACAAATAACCTAAGTTATTGAAATCTCTAGACATTTTCTTACAATGGCCACATTTTTTTGACTTTCCCTAGGTCTCGTATGACCTAAGCACAGCTCTGCATTGAGGTTCTTTTCATTAGCTTTGAAAACGTAAATTGATGCGTACATAACTTCATTCAAAAGATCGATGTCTAAAGTAGAGAGGGTGTGATGAGTGTCTCGGAGGGAATGAGTTTTGAGGGTTTTGAGCCTTTTCAAGTATTAGAGGAAGGCTCGATGTTTGTGGTTTGTCATCATCTCTTTTCAAGTTTAGAATGTGTAGTATAAGATCTCTGTAAAGGTAAACAAGCTTTCCTGTTTCGAATATGAAAATTCTGAAAACACTTTGTGGATAAATTGCAAATTTAATTGTAGTATGTAACATGTGGGTAGTAAATGACTGATAAGTTGCAAAGAGACGAATAAACATATATATATATATATATATGAATCATGATTGCTCAGTAACTACTTTGATTTTTTCAATAAAAGAACACAGCCATGTGGACGTATGAAATAGGTTGTAACACCCCTACGCACATAAATATTGAGGGATATTGGGTAGTAAATTAATCAATTCCTAAATGGACAATACAATTATACTATAAGATGTTTTTTGTCTGGAGGCTAAAAGGTAAAAGGTTTATGGATGAGTTTGGACTATAGATCCAAGCACATCAATCCAGTTGATAAAAGAAAAAAAGATTTGATAGTCAATAATTTTGATAGACACTAGAGACGCATGATTGACCTTGAAAGTAACATTGTTTGCAAAAACACTCAATACATTCACTGTCAAAACAAATTAATAAAATTACAGAATATTTCATTTTTGTAGTTTTTTTTTCTTTCTAAAGTTCACTTTGTAGTCTTTACTCGTTAGCCATAACATCTATTATATATATATATATATATGCATATATTTGACTGCAAGACAAAATATTTTGAGATTCATCTGCAAGATAAAACAGATAAATATAAGCACAATGCATATGCATTTTACTCTTTCAAAGGACTAGATCAAACAGTTAAAACTAAACCACAGTTCCTTTTAGTGATGCAGATAAGTAATTTCTAGATTCTTGATTGATATGTTACCGAACATCTTCAATGACTTCTCCTTGCATACATATGAACTTTGTGAACAAAAATGTTCCATAAAACACATTTTGAATATAACTAGAAAAACAGGGGAAACAAAAGAATTCAGAAGCAAACCAAAGTGAACAATTCTGAAAGAAAGGTAAACCAAGAGAGATGGAGACAGTTGCTTCCTAACATAAGAAGATGACATTCACAAATTAGATATATAAAGGCAAAATCGGAGAAATAGACCCAAAAAAAAATCCTAACTTGCAAGCATAAACATGGATTCAAGTAGAATCATACACAAGAAGACATTTAGAAAGAAGGTATATAAAGGAATAATAGATAAAGAGAGGAGTAAATAAAAACCCTATATTGCAAGCATAAAACTTAACAAAACCTAGAACAAGAAAAGCTTTCGACTAAATCAAAGTATCAAACTAAAGTTAAAGCACAAAACGTAGAGAATGATTCAGCAGAATCAGAGAAAAACCAGCAAAGAACTAAAGAAGACCACAAACATGGAGATATTTGTATAATTTTATCAATGTGACAGTAAAATTGAAATAACAGACTCTTTAATCCTTTGACACTTGGCTTAATTATGTAATGACGAGAGATTTAAGAAGATAAAATATGTTTTTTTTTTGATAAAGATGTGAATATCATTAGAATGAAAATCTACTTTTTACAAGCTGTTCTTTATACAACTCTGCTCAAAAAAAATTAAAAAACAGAGTGATATACCAAAAGACATTGAACTTTTACGCAAAACGGATCCAATGTTGCATTAGAGGTGGGAACTTCTTAGGTAATCTATTGGTGAGAATTGTGTCTCTCACGGCTCGATCTAGCCTTCAAAAAATGATGTCAGATGGAAGAGATGTGTGATTGTGCAATCGTTGATTCCTCTCTCTCCATATAAGATCAATGAGAATCTGTGAAACTATCCTCTTTAAAAGAATAGGAGCATACGTGGCTGGGTATGAAGTCCATTGTAGTAAAGCAACCCAATAATGAAAAATGAGTGGGTTTAGACCCAGTCTTTGTTGGACCTGCACCCATAACAGTTCACTACACGAGCATTGCAGGAGTAAATGGTCACGGGTTTCAGTGAAACAATCACAGAGGCAACAAAGTGGAGAGACATTCATACCCCATGATGAAAGCCTGCTTTTGGTTGGCAATCGATCTAGATTTGCAGTCCACATTAAGAACGCTAGCCGTTGAGTAAACCCCTTGAACCAAACTGTTGAGTACCAAGGCTTGCGGTTCTGTTTTTGTCGTTTGATGCTCCACAGAAGTTTGGTGGAGAAGGTGTTGTAGTTCCTGCCATTAATATGCAGCAAGTACTTATCCTCTAAACCATCAGCTGACGGTGGTGGTATCTATGTGAGGATGGTCTGAACCGTAGTTGAGACATCTGATCTAGAAGGCCGAGAAGACCACTCGTGAGAAGTTGTTGCTTCAGCAACCGTGGCTGATAGAGGAACTCCTAACTCTGATGGTCCGCGTGATCCCATGAATCCAACCAATGGACTAATAGAGCACCAGTTATCATGCCAAAAGTTAGCTTGATATCCATTTCCAACCTGACAATGTATATGTTCTTGAATCAAAGGTCTTAGAGCTAGTAAATGTTTCCACATCCAATAGTCTTTAGATCTTGATTGAATTCTTCAGAAACTCTGTCTTTTGAGCCTATGCTCTTTATTCCAAGCCACCCACAATGACCCGCTATTGCTGAAAAGAAGCCATATTAATCTCAATCCCAAGATCTTATTCCACAGCCCATAATCCCTTAAGCCTAGTCCACCCTCAGCCTTTGGGAGACATAGCATCTTCCACGAAACCTTTGCGTTATGTTTTCTGTCAATGCAACCTGCCCATAAGAACTTGCTACACAGTTGTTCTATGTGTTTGATGCATGATTTAGGCAATAGAAAAGCAGAAAACCAGAAGTTCACAGTGCCATAGATCACAGTGCTGATAAGTTGAAGTCTCCCAGCAAAGGATAATGCTTTTGTGGCCCAAGAATTAAACCGAGATGAAATTTGTTCAATTAATGGTGTGTAATCAGAAGTTCTCAGCCGCTTGTACATAAGAGGAAGGCCGAGATACCTCATAGGGAGAGATCCTGATTGGAAGCCAAAGCTATGAAGCTGTTCAGTTTCCACCTGTTTTTGTCCCGAGACAAACAAATCACTTTTGTTCGCGTTGATCTGTAGGCCAGACCAAGCTGAGAAATCTTCTAATGTTGCCATTATTTCCTGCAGTGAGGAGGAAGTGCCATCAAAGAATATAACAACGTCATCCGCAAAAGCGAGATGTGAGAAAGCTGGATTTGAAGCATTGGGATGAAACCTAATGAGTCCTTGTCGATACTTTGCATGAAGCAATTCAGAGAAAATTTCCATGACTATTATGAAGAGATAAGTTGAGAGTGCATCACCTTGTCTTAGTCCCCTGTATCCAGGAAAATAGCCACATACATTTCCGTTTACTGCCACCGAGTAGGTAGGAGTCGTTATACATTCCTTGATGTACTGTCTGAACCGTGGAGGGAGGTTAATTGCTTCTAACGCAGCCAATAAGAAGTCCCACCGCACTGAATCAAACACCTTTCTTAGGTCCACCTTTAGCAATGCTCTTGGTGGTCCCTTATTGAGGTTATACCCTTGAGTAAGTTCTGATGCGAGGAGGACATTCTCAACTAGAAGTTGTCTCGGAATGAAGGCCGATTGTGAGTGAGATATAAGCTCTGGTAACACCCTTTTTAGCCTAGTTGCAAGGATCTTTGCAATGACTTTGTAAACTGTGTTACAACAAGAGATTGGCCTGAACTCCGACATCCTTGCGGCATTGACAATTTTTGGTATAAGAGCAATGATTGTAGCATTCCATTGTCTAAGCAACTATCCTGAAACAAAGATCTCATTTACAGCCATAGTGAGATCCTTACCCACAATTTGCCAACAAGAGATGAAAAAATCTGCAGGGTAACTGTCCGGGCTTGGGGCCTTGTTCCTAGGCAATGAGAATAAAACATTTCTAATGTCTGCAGGAGAAACTGGAGCATCTAGCATTGCAGACAGCTGATAGGAGCATCAAAAAGATAAGACCTCTGCAATCTCCCCAGAACTGCAACTAAGAGTAGCCATCTCTGGGTTGCCTAATGAGGATTTGTAGATGTCCACACAAGCGGCTTCCATCTCAGTAGGTTTGTCAATTCGTCGATCATGAGCATCAAGTAGGAAATGAATGTTGTTTCCTGATTTCCTAGTCGCAGCCATTCGGTGAAAGTACCTTGAGTTGCGATCACCTTCTCGTAACCAAGTGACACAAGATTTCTGCTTTAAGAATGACTCCTCAGCCAAAGCAAGACGAAGCCATTTAGCATGATCTGCTTTTTCAGCTCATGCGTTCACAGAATTAGGCAAAGCAAGAACTCTTCTTTGACAATCTTCTAATTCCTGTATCGATTCCTTTACTCTCAATTCAATTCCAGAGTAGTTGTGCTTTCCAAATTCCTTGATTAAAGCTTTGGCCCTCTTCAATTTTTTGGACAGAATAAACATCATTGTTCCTGAAATACCTTCAGCCTACCAAAACTGATCTAGTTTGGGAAAGAAATCCGAGTTCTGAAGGAGCATATTGAAGAACTTGAAAGGTTTTTTCCTTTGCTGAATGTGGAAGTCAAGAATAAGAGCACTAGGACTGTGATCCGAGAAGGATGGCTCCGAGAAATAACCATATGAACGTGGAAACAGGGGTAACCATTCATTATTGGCTAAAATCCTATCTAGTTTTTTTCTACAGGTCTGGATTCACACTTATTCCACCACGTGAAGTGTAAACCTCTGTACGTAAGGTCTGCCAAGAGGGCAGAGTCCAGACAACTTCTGAAGTCATTCATTGCAGGTGTTATAGAGAGACCATCAGAGTGATCTTCCGGGTTCAAAGCTTGCTTGTAATCCGTCATCAAAATCCATGGTTTCCCAATAACCTGAGGGGAAACTGCCAAGGTTGAGATTTTGTCCCACAATATCCTCCGATCGGATTCATGGTTCGAAGCGCAAACAAAGGAGAGTATGCACTCTTGAGACTGTCCATGAAACCGCACGAAACAAGATATCATTTGAAGGGATTTTGAGATTACCAAGAGTGAAACATTTGGTCCCATAGTACCCAGATTTTTCCTAAAGGAGAAAATTCATAGTTGCACACCAAATTCCAGTCGGGCAGCAAATTTTTAACGAAAAAGTGAGCCTTATGCTCGATGACGTGCGTTTCTATGATCGCACCAAAAGAGGGGAGATTGGTCTTATACCAATTTATAAATCATTTCCTATGGATTTTTTTCATTGAATCCCCTTACATTATAACAAAAAATGTCTGACGACATAATTAATAATGACTTGAGAAGCTACGCCCCGCGTTGCTCCTTAGGGTCCTCTTACTTCGCACTGGAGTAAAGTTTTTCTCATCGAGAGCATGTTTTGTCAGTACTAGAACTATACTAGGCGACTGAGGAGGAGAGATGAGTTTTTGCTCTGCAGATGCAGCTAACTGAGGATCAATGTTGGGTGGAGCTGGAGTTTTAGTACCTGATTGAAGACCAATATCAACTAACAATAGCCCACAGTCTGATACAACTACAATCGTTTGAGAGTAAGAAGGAGGATCTATTTGAGTAGCTTGCTGATTATTTTTTGCCACATCGTAATTGCTCTTCAGAACAGCTATTTCTGAGTGTGATGCAATGACTACTGAACTATCTCCCTGCGCAGGCAAGGGAGGAGGCAATGGACTTGCCAAGGGGGCAGCATGTAAAGTATTTGGCAATGGACCAACAGGCGGAACATTTGCTGTTACTACATTATTATCTGCAACAGAACCAACTCTTTGTTTTCCAGGAGCTTTCCTACTTCTCGGGCATGATTCAAACAGGTGAGTGGTGGAATTGCAACTTGTACAGGTTTTAGGTGCTGTTGGGCAACGGCAAAGTGAGTGTCCCAACTTCTTGCACGAAGTACAAGTGTGAGGCATCCACGGGCTAGATACTTTCATACTTCTAACTTGGCCTGTCTGGGACCTTACATTTATGGATTCAGGGAGTGGCTTCCTTAGGTCTATAATTGTTAGAACCCGAGCAACTTCAACATTTAACTTCTTCTGCGTGGAGGGATGACATCTGACTGGTTCACCAACCATACCTGCAATGTGCTCTAGGCCTTCGACTGAGAAGAATTGGAAGGGTACATCTCTGAACTCAACCCACACAGGAGCCGCTGTTAATTCCGGTTTTACAAGCTCCACACTCGGGGACCATTTGGCCACGAACATGGTCTGCCCTTCAATCTGCCACAAACCCTGCTCGAGAACCCTTTTCCTAGAAGCATCATTAGGAATTCTGAACAAGTAAGCAAGCTCATCTACTTTAGACACTGAGATATCCTTTGATTTGCTCCAAATGCCATTAACGATAGCATGAATAGCTCCTGGCTTAGGAGGATCAGAGTAAAACTGTCCTAGAACAAAGCATTCCCACTCATGTAAGTTCTTTTCAATCAAAGTATTTGGGATGGTAACACACAATTCACCATTTTCCATTAAGAATGGTTTCCCCTTTTTTCCATTGTTTTCGCAGAACAAGCAACGATCGATTTCCATGTTGCTGTAGTGTTCATAGCAATCGGAGAAATTGGATTGGTGTTTACTTCTGGAAGAGTAGGTCGCGCCGGAGGAGGCACCTGAGCGGTTGGGTCAACACTAACTCGTAACTCTGAGCTAGGGTTTGCAGCTACAGTGGCATCCATCTGCTTTGGAAAGGCATGAATCTCTTGCACGTCCGATTCAATTGGATGAAGGGGGCCTTAGATACCAACAATGGAGAAGCCATGGAAGATGGCTTAGTCGAGGAGGAAGAAGACAAGGAAGCCTTCTTCTTGCTCTTAGTCTTAGACTTTGTCTTTGACG
The DNA here is from genome assembly GCA_900406435.1 of Lepidium aucheri. Classification (NCBI taxonomy): domain Eukaryota; kingdom Viridiplantae; phylum Streptophyta; class Magnoliopsida; order Brassicales; family Brassicaceae; genus Lepidium; species Lepidium aucheri. The sequence continues at coordinate 19,506 of OVBA01004745.1, forward strand.
AATTATTCTTTCCCATAAGGAGGGGAGGGCCTTGGTCTAGAAATTGGGTGCGGCACCGACATCAAGAGATACGCTGGCGAAGGAAAAGAAGGGGTTAGATAGCAGAAGAAGCGAAGGAGCACTCAGAATTGCCTAAATTTGAGAGAGCAAACCAAAACTCACTCCTAAAATCAAGATAAAATATGTTTCTTGTTATGATTTCAATCCTTCGTACACATCACACTTTTCTCTACTCTGCTATTCGTACAATTTTTCGTGTTTCAGAGAAACGTAATGAAGACTGTTACACGCACATAGCTTATCAAATTCACGGCTACCAAAGCTGCATTTTGAGATGCCTCTGCAAGACAAAACAAATGAAAATAAACACAATACATATGCATTTTGCTCTTTCAAAAGGACAAGATCAAACAACAGATCCTATTCGTTTGGTGGTTGCTAGCGACCGCGATCAGCAACAGGTTGTTTGTTTCGTACTCGTTAAAAAATTAGCGACTGATCGCTAGAATTAGTCGCTAATGACCAGCGACTCCCAAACGAACAATACTAGCAATCAAAAAATTAATTAATTAAAAATATGTTTAAATAAATAGATTTTAAATTTAAATTAATTAAAATAAAATTATATAAAATATAATAATTACAATTTATATATTTTTATAAAAAATAATAAATATTGAAAAAAGTTTAAATTTTTACAAAATTGATTTTAATTGCTTATAAATATATTTTTGATGACTAATAAATAAATGTAGTAATATTTATTATTTAATTTTTTTAATAAAATTTGCATATTTTTTTGCTAAATAAATATCATTATTTTATAATTTATATTAACCTAAAAATTTATAAACTTTTTTGTAAGAAATAATTTTTTAATGAAAAAAAGAGTTGCTGGTCGCTGCGACTGTAAAACAAACAACATATCGACTTGCCGCAATGACTGACAAACAAACATAAAACCAATTTTTTGATTGCGGTTGTTGGTCGTGGTCGCTGTTCGCAGTCGTCAGCGACCATAAAACAACGAACATGGCCTAACTATCAGTTAAAAAACTAAATCACAGTTTCTTTTAATGATGCAGATAAACAATTTCTAGTTTCTTGATTGATAAGTTACCGTAATCTTCTTGCTTTTTTCTTGATGAATTTTTATTAGAGTATTTCTTTTTGCTTGATTTTGATACGAATACTTTTTGGACAGTTTAAGACTGCCTATTTTCTAGCTTTTTCATTGATTAGATAGAAACAAAAAGCAAATACAACTGAAGCACAACTCATTACTTACAGGAAATCGGAAAGTGGAGATAATGGTTCGAGACCATATCTCTTAATTAACAACTAAACAAAACATAATTAAATTGGAGAAATTGAAATCACAAAGCACCTGCTCTTACTTTGCTTTCTCTGTGAATCCTTTGTATCTTAAGCTGCAAGCTACGTTTGGTTCTATTTCTTAAACGTAACTTGACCAGACTTCAATTGAATTACACAGGACTTGAATCGTTAATGAGAACAGTGAATATAAAGAAACTTAACTCTTTCTTTATTGATTAGAAAAACACTCTCTGAAAACTAATCCAATTCTCACTTGTGATTCTTAGACAACTTCTAAGATATCATCTCTTATTTATAAGATTTAGACATCTCCTAAACTTATATGAAATGGAAAACTTGAACTTTTCCTTTTCTCTAAATAAGCTAAATCTCCTTATTTAGATTTCCTTTTTCAATGTTGGAATTACCCAACAGAAAAGAGATTAAACCATAATTTGGTTTGCTGGTTTGAATCAAACATGTTGATTGGTTTGGTTCACTTGAGATTGCATCAGATTTGTATATTGAAAAGAGATTAACTGCATTCCCAAGAGAAGAGGGAAGCTCCACTAGACTTGAGCAATTCAGAATATCCAAGCACTTTAGGTTAATACAATTCCCAATAGAAGAGGGGAGCTCCACCAAACTTGAGCAATGCATAAGATTCACACTACAAGAAAACAAAGCCGAAACTTACGGCTAATTATGTTGGTTTCCATATGAATAGAGCAATTTCCAACGAAAATTGACGGAAAGAGGTGGTCGGCTAAGACTCGTCGGTTTTGAGGGATTTGGTCGGTGACCGTGGGTTTAACCGACGGACACCTACCGGTTGCGGTTGTAGGTTTCCGTTGGTTATTTCCGTGGCTTTTCATAGGATAAAAGCCGTAGATAGCCGTGGGTGAGTGCTGTGGGTTTCCGTAGGCCGTGTTATCCATAGGTTTCCGTCGCCATATGCCGTGGGTTATTGTAGATTTTGTTGTCCGTTGGTATTTTTCCGTGGGTAACCGTAGGTCTCTATCAGTAGCTGTCCGTTGGTTTATTTTCCGTAGGATTCCGTTGCAAGGTTGCCGTTGCTTTTCGTAGCTCTTATTCCGTTGGTTTCCGTAGATCCTGGCCGATGGAAACCGACAGAACATTTTTATTGTAATTTAAAAATAATAAGTTTTATTATTTTTATTTGAAAATATTTATTTTTATAAATTTGCAAATATAAAAAAAATTATATTAATTAAAATATTTAATTTATAAACAAAATGTATTAAAAAAAAACTAAAATTAGAAGTTCGGATCTTGTGGTTCACTATCTTCCGGTAAACTCCTTGGTTGCATGAGTTCGAGTAATCTTGCTATTTGTGCTTCATGTTGCGCATGTCGTTCGTCATTCTCTCGGAGTTTCTCCATCATGGTCGCCTGGTTGGCCCTGAGAGTCACTAGCTCATGTCGCTCTTGCTGACTTAAACCGAATTTTTGATTCAGGTCAACTCTAGCAGGCTGACCATTCGCGGTAACTAGTTTGCCAAGGCCTAGTCCTCGACCTTTGGTGCAAGGAGTTTCCTGTAATTATCAAATGTAATTAGATAT
>OVBA01004746.1:0-22394 GCA_900406435.1 Lepidium aucheri
AGGGAGCTTAAGGAGGTTTGTTCCTTAAGACTTTAGAAAGCAAGGTTTAGGCTTTAAGAGAGTTTACTAAATCAATAAGAAGAGAAGTTCTTATATTTTAAAGTGTGCAAATACGTTTTACTTGACTATTGCACTTCGNCTATTGCACTTCGCTTCCTTTGTTTCATAGCTAATTTTACATTTCTTTTTGCAGTTTGATGTGAAAAAGGAACTTACAATAAATAAAAATTGCTTAATATTGGCATTTATGTTAGAGTTAGCTATCATCATTGGTTTAACATGTCAAAATCTGGTATCAAGAGTTCGACTTATTTCCATCTCAGATAATGGATTAAAAAAAAATTAGGATTTGAGCTATAGATTGATTTTTATAGATCCAATTATTAACCAAAGAAACTGTTAAAACTTACAAGTTAATTTGAAGAAAATATACACAACATAAATATAAACGGCAAATACAAACAAGCAATTGAGACAATACCAATATTTCATGGCGTGTCCTTACTATTGAAACAAATCATACAATACCTTTATAAAACACAGAGTAACCTTAAACACCATAAATATTGTGAGACCATTATCATCATCATTTACTTGATTTGGTGGCATCATTGAGAAACGAGATTGAGGTCATTGACTGAAGCATGAAGCTTTCTCTCCAATACCTGACTAGAGATCTTCCCCATCAAGCAATAGAAGTCGATGAGCTCAGAGAGTCGCTCAACATTCATCTTCTTCATTATGTTCATCGCCTTCCTCTGCCTCTCCTCATCAAGCTTCAACTTTTGCGTAAATGATTCACCTTTCCTCATCGTCGCTCCCATCTCTTTCAGCCTCATCTCTTGTTCTGAACTAAGAGCTGTGTTTGACTGAACCCACATCAAAGAAAAAATATTTGTGTTAAGCCATATACTTTAATGAATTCACATTTCCTTTCACTTTGGAAGTCATGCATAGTCTACAATTGCTATATTTAATAAGAAAAGACCAAACAATACCTAACCTAATTCGTTCAAACGAAATAAATACACGTTCATTCATGTTTAATATATTATCAGGCGGATAATGAAATTATTAATTAAAAATCAAATGTTCTGCCTTAAACTGTTAACTCTTGCGGATAATGAAATTATTATTATTATTATTATTAACTCGTAAATATACAAAATGCCAAATTATGACTCACAAGCTTTTTGTCCCTTGCAATAATATGGATCTTTAACACAACACTGTTTGGTCCAATGTACCTCAAGAAAGTCAGCTCCAACTTCAAGTTCTGATTGGTCCGTCAATGAATAGGATCTGGTGTACATAGATCTTGCAAGCGAGAAGCTCCTAACAAGTACCCTTCTCTTCTTCTCCATTTCTGGATTGAGTTCCAACTTCTTAGGAACAGACAAAGAGCTATTGAGCTTCTTTTGACATGCAACCACTGCTTTCACAAATTCCTGTCCAAACCACATGATAATATGAACAAAATGATCAGCCATTAATTGTAGTTCCAAGGTTTGATGACCATTAGCTATCCAGATATAAATTCAAGCACAAACCTGATAAGCAACAGGACAACCAGGATAATTGAATTCGTTGAGACCGTTCTTCCTCATCCTCTCTGGATGGAATTGTAATCCCATTAAGAACTTTCCTTCTTCAGGATTATACATTTCAGGATCATAAAACCCTTCGATCAATCCATCAGGAGCAAAAGCCATTGGTACAAATCTTTTTGCCAATCTTTTAACCCCTTGATGGTGATAACTGTTGACCAAAATCTCCATCTTTTCTTCATCTAAGGAATCTTTGAACCAACTATGCAATGGACTGTTCTTTACTATCTTCACTTCATGTCGATAACCATCATAGTCATCATAATCTATGTGATTCCTTCTATGTTCTTCTGTGACCTTATTGGTGACCTCTTTCTCCAAATCTTGATACAAACTCCCACCACAAGCAACATTCAAAACCTACAAGTTTTGTTAGAACCGTTGATCAATTAGTATCAAAACCAAAGACTAAAGTCTGAACCATTGTGACTCTGTATGGAATATATATACCTGTGATCCTCGACAAATTCCCAAGTAAGGAATGTTGTGTTCGAGGCATAGCTTTGCGAGGGCAAACTCAATAGAGTCCTTTTCCTTGTCGATAGCTGTATCACTTTCGTGTGTTTTTCGAATCTCGTCGAGTTCTTCAGGTGAAAGTGATGATATTTCGGACTCGTAAAGAGAAGGGTCAATGTCTTCTCCTTCACAAAGGAGAACTCCATGGATGGGCTTGAAGCTTTCCAACAACTTATGAACACCAGCCACTCGGGGTACAATAACCGGTACAGCACCGTACTCAACTATAAGATCAAGATGGTACTCACCTAAACGAAACAAAACAAAATCCAACATAAAGTGAAACTGAAAATGAAAGAAAGTAGAATATTCCAAGATATCATCAAAAAAAGTTTTACCAACGAAATCGACGAATTTGTTCTTTCGAAGAGTGCGTCTAGAGACGACAAGGACCCGAGGAAGGATCTGAGAGAGCTCATTCACACTTGGAATTGGATTCTCCATCTTCTATATGTAGAAATACTTAGAAGCTCGAGTTTGGTTTTTGAGTTAGAGAGAAACAAGAAGAAACATGAATTTATAGAGGAGAATGATATGAACAATTATTATCTCTTCTTCTTCTTCTTCTTTTTTTTTGGTTTCAACAATCTTGGACTCCTATTCACCTTTACAATTTACTATTTATGTTGATGTTGATTGAATGATAATGAAAACGTTGTTACTTTACTCGTTAAACGTTCTTTATTTATTTCTGATAAAGATCTTACGTTTATTTGCAGGTTAAAATACCTTAAATTAACATTTTCAAGGTGTCAAATGTTTATAGACTTGTTTTGCTTTATTAAAGCAAATGCTTTCCTAACCTACAATACAATTAATCAAGAGATTTGCGACCGTTTGCTAGTCCAAATAATTTAAAGGATAATTTTGTTTAATATTTCTTAGATTTTGAAAGAGATATATATATATATATATATATATATATTATAAAATACATTTGTGGAGTAACTTCGACAAAACTTGTTAAATATATAGATAGATGGATCATGGATATATGAACGAGATTCTAATTAAGTAAATCTCGTCCTAGACAATTTGTTTGATATAATGGCGAGATTAATAAGCATAAAATAAGATGAGAAGAAACAATTACTCTGTCGGAATAGGATAAAAAAAGGAAAATAGGTTGGAGAAAATCATAGATGAACATCATAAATGTGTGTAACTAGTGTTTGGCTAATGCTTTTCTTTTTCAAAGAAAATTTTGATGAGAGATTCTTTTGTATCTGATTGGTTATAACATCAAATCATTTTTTCTTTTGGTTATATAGATAGTATTTTTTTGTTGTCAATTTTACTCTTTCTTTTCAAACTATAATTGGATCAATAAAATTCGATATATAATCAAAATCTACATTCTAAAATCTATTTATTTACCTTTACATCGAAGAAATAAAATTCGATATCTGAAAATTTATAAAATGATTACTACCACTTTATCATCTACTTTTTCGTAGTTATATAGATAGTTTATTATAGAGACTTATTTATGAATTAAACGGTGAGTATTTCCATGCATAGATTTAATAAAAAGTATTTTATAGCTCAAACCAAGACTAACAACACTTTGGTCTCTTCGAAAATCGCAAGTTGTAAAATTAAAATAAAATATTCATACGTCAAGAATCACTAAACTAAAAAAGAAAATGCTCCCTGCACTGATTAAAGTTTGATGTTATAATACTAATCTTGCCGAATGATAAATATTATAACACCAATCTTTACCACATGGTGAATATTTAATTATTTTATTTTTGTCAAACTACCACATGGTTGAATATATATAAAACTATAGAAACATGCTTCATGTGAGCCCCCTGGTATATAATAAAATGGGATTATTTTATACTACGCAACTTTTGAGTTTCAAATTCTCCAAAAAATGTCACAAAAACTCAACTTCCACTATAATGTCACTTTGACCAAGTTAACATTCTAGTAAAAGATCAAAATTGTCTATTTTCATTCTTTTTTTTTTCCTTCTTATTTTTTCCTTCTTTCTTCTTTCTTCTTTATTCATTCTTTCATTTTTCTTCTCTCTTCTTCTTCCACAATTCTTTTGATTTCTCTTCTCGCGATCTTTTTTTCACTTCTCTCGATCTCTTGACAAAAAACGATATCATTTTAATGTCCATCGAGTCCATGTTTATGTCTATTGTGACATATTTATGTCCCTTCGTGACATGTTTATGTCCATTCGTGACATGTTTACGTCCATCATGACATGTTTATGTCCATCCATGACATGTTTACGTCCATCATGACATGTTTATGTCCATTCGTGACATGTTTATGTTCATTCGAACAAGTTTATGTCCATCGCTTATGTTTGTGTCGGTTTTAGACATGTTTATGTTCATTTTTGACATGTTCATCTTCATCTGTTACGTCTATGTTTGTTTTAGACGTCCACTGTTTATGTCCACATCTGTTGCCAAATACAAATTTGTATTTTCTCTATTCATCTGCCACATGTCGATGTTTTACTGCTCAATTTTTTTCTCTTCCTTCTTTTTTCGGATCTCCCCACAAAAATCTCTTCTCTTTCCACCTTTTTCTCTCATCTTCCCTCTCTCTTTCAATTTTTTCTTTCATTTTTGGAAGGACAAATGGTCATTGGGAATGCCACAAATGCCAAAAAGTGGCATTCTCCACGACAGAAAAAACATTATGGCATTCTGAACAATTTTGATACTCCTTGGGATGTTATGGCCAATTATTTATAATATAATCAAGTTGTCTAGATGGTGGATAAATAATTTTTTTAAACATAATCATAGATTATCATTTCATAGTCAATGTCACAAAGGCTAAACCACAAGATCAAGAAACAATGTTAGCCAATCCAGTACACTACATTACACAAAAGCATTACAAACATTTAGGGATAAGGCTGTGGAGGCAATGCCATTGGCACATGTATTAGCTGACCCCCTTATTGCTTTGAAAGTAGGTTGTATGTAGCATCTAGACTGTTTGCGAATTTCACTAGTGAAGGTGTTAAACGTGGCCAAGCCGGAGGATCCAACATTACGGAAATCACATTAGCAAAATCATTTTCAAAGTAAACATGTTCAAATCCCAGATTATTAAACACAATTCCTTGTCCAAGGGAGAGTAGCAGCTTCAGCTTCTAGGCTTCCGTGCGAGCTTTGTCAATTAAGTTATATGCATCAAAGTTTTCACTTGCAAAAAGAAAGTCATTCCAGGCTTTCCAAAGCTGCCAAATAAGCCATGGGAAGAGTTTGATTCTATTCTTCCATTCACGGTCAAGAGGATGAGATTCTGGGAATAATAACTTAGCCATATTGGAATAAATTGAAACAGAGGGGAAGGGAAAACATAACACTCCTAGTGGAGAGGCTGCCAAAACAAGTCTGGCAAAGGAGTATTGGAACTGGATATGATTCATGTTCTCCTTCTTGTGACCATAATGCGAGGAAGTTGCCTCTTTTGTTAGCTTTTAACGTTTCATATTGCTTGCTGAAACTAGAATGTTTGATAGGACTCTCCACAAGAAGGGCTTAATCTTGGGAGAAATTTCTAGTTCCCAAACTCTTGCAAGAAGAGATCTGATGCTTGGGTTTGAAACTTCAGAATACTTGCCCGCATATTGTAGGTGTAGACCCCAAATCCAATATGCAGATTTGACAAAGTAACAACCATTACAATTATGGATCCATGAGTGATAAGTGAAGCTGCAGAATTACTAGGCTTGTTTTTTAGAATGAGATCAATTTCTTCACTTGGGAAGAAGCTATGCAGATTAGTTACCCTACATTCATCTGAGGAGTCTTCTTTCAGCCATGAGACCAGAATCAAGCCTGGTTGTTGGTTATCAATAAGTGTTCGGGCACGTGGAGGATCTGTATTCAGCCAAGGGCCAGTAAGGATATTGGTGTGAAGTTCATTGCCTAATTCTCTCTTGATTAATTGTTTCAAAAGCATTTGAGACGCCTTGATGCTTTGCCAAGCAAATGACGGTCTTGAGCCTAAACCAGCCTCCAGCAGACTCCTTGAAACAAAATATCTGCTCTTGAAGACTCTAGCCATTAAGGAACTTGGGGCTACAAAGCATTCTCCACATCTGCTTACCCAACAAGGCTAAATTAAAACCTTCTAGGCTCTTGAAGCCTAATCCACCAATTTTTTTGGACAGACTTAACTTCCTTCAGGATTTCTAGAATATGCCTTTTTCAGTTCCTTGATTTTTCCACCAGAATCTAGCAAGTGCAACTTCAATTTATCTACAAAGTTTTTTTAATATTCTAAAACACGCCATCATGTAAGTGGGTAAAACAATACCACAACCTTAATCATTATTTCCTTGCCATCCTCATAGAGAAATTTGGAGTTCCAAGCATTGAGTTTACTAGAGACTCTTTGTTAAATATATTTCAATGTTGACACTTTGGATCCAACAAAGATTTCTAGTAAGCCCAAATAGCTTCCTTCTCCACTCTCGTTGTTATACCTGTTGAGTCTTTAATAGAATGCTACAAATCTGAGCTGACTCGACCGCCATAGTAGATACTAGATTTTAAAAGATTTATCTTTTGTCTAGAGAGTTTTTTGTACTCATCCAATAATATTATAACCACTGTAGTTTCTCTCGGAGAAGCACTACGGAAAAGAAGATGTGATATTGATGGAGTAGTTCTGGCTATTTTGACTCCTCTGATCTCATTTTTTAGCTCAGCTTGCATAAAACCATTCACCGGAATCTCGACACATAAGATAATGATAAAGGGTAACATGGGATCACCTTGTCTTATATCTCTCATTGGTGAAATGTTACCATGTGGTCTACCATTTATCAGAACCATGTAGCTTAATCTTGTGATAAAAAGCATTATGCGATCAACCCATAAATCGGCAAACAAGGGTATGTAAAACCTAGTCTACAAAGCTCCATTCCATCCTGTCAAACGCCTTCTTCATGTCCGTTTTTATTGCTATGCAGTAAGGTGAAACCTGTGGTGAAGTACGCAGAGAATGGAGGACTTCATATGTCACCAGAATATTGTCTAATATGCCCATACCCTTGACAACAGCTGCCTAAGTCTCTAAGATAATGTTAGGAAGGATGAGTTTTAACCTGGTGGATAAAAACTTGGAAATCACCTTATAAGAAAAGTTACATGAGCTTATAGAAAGAAATTCAGTCATTCAGTGAGCGATTGGCTTCTTACGTATGAGACATATATTGGTAGCATTCAGCCTAGGATCTAGCCGGCTAGTCTCCATGAAGTTCTTCACCAAGTTGAAAGTATCATTGCCCAGAACATACCACTAAGATTGGTGAAAACCTCTAGTCATGCCATCAGGGCCATGACATTTCTTTGGTGCCATGGTGAAGATAACATATTTGACTTCTTAAATTGTTACTTCCTTCATCAAGACTTCATTATGATAAGGTGTCATTCTACTCTGAAATCCGTAAAGTATCCCATCAAGTCTATATGAGAATCTGATATGGGATTTTGGTTTAAAGAGTGATGAGAAGTACGATTCAGCTACGTGGCCAATTTCTCTATCTAAGAACTTCTCTAACATAGTTTCCTCATCGATCACATACTAAATTTTGTTAAAAGTTCTTTGCTGCTTAGTAATTGCGTGGAAATATCGCGTGTTCTTGTCTCCTTTACGCTGCCAATTGATTCTACTCTTCTACCTCCAAAAGGATTCCTCTTCTCTATACGCAGCATGAAACTCATATTTCAGCGATTTATAGTCCATAGAGGAGCTATCAGGATTGTGTTTGAGGGCTTGAAGTTTATCTTGTAGTTCCTGAATCTTAAGCTGTGAATTTGGTTTAGATGATTGCTTCCACACTGAAATATCCTTATAGTAGTTCGCAATTTTTGCACATAATTCTTTATTCTCACTTGAAGCAGTATCCCAACTGAGCTGAAACCTTCCTTCTTTGTCTATCTAGAATCAAAATAAAACTGGCCTCCTTTCTGAAATCGGATCCCATTCCAATTTGTGAGAATTGAGCTATGGACTGAAAACAGTCTTGGGAGATAAAAAGAGAGAGCAATTGAGAAGGAGAGATGCTAGTCTTGGTTAGCTACAACTCTGTCCAGCTTGCATTGTATTAATTATTCATATCTAGAACCGAACCAAGAGATTTCATTTCCCCTGAAGTTGACCTCGCTCATAACACAATAATCAAGCATATCTCTGAATGTTTTGAATGTATTATCACCTCGAAAAACTCATCCTCTTTTCTCTAAATTATTGGTGAGCTCATTGAAATTACCAAGCATAATCCGAGCACCGTCCTTATGCATTCCCAATTGCTATAGTTTCTCCCAAACTTTAAGTCTTTCACTCCTAATAGGATCACAATATACACAGGTCAAGTAGAAAAGTGAGTTTTGCCATTTTAATTGAATATCAATGAACCTGCTACACGATTCCAAGACAATTACATCGACTTCTTCTTTCCAAAATACAGCCTAACCACTCCAAATACCTTATGGTTTAACACTAAATAAGTTACAGTAACCCAAAAAACAACACACTTTCCAAATGAAGTATATTCTGCTTGGTCTTAATGAGGAACAAAACATGGGGTTGAAAGCGACCAACTAACTCCGTAGGTGTCGAACTGTCTGGGAATTCTCCATCCCTTAACAATTCCAACAAAGCGTCTTCATATCAATGCTGATGGTTTAAGGTTAACCACAAACCAGGGTTGAGTGGGGGTGGTGAGACCCAGAGAAATAGTCTTCCTGAAGCCAAGTTGAAAAGCATCAGTCTTGTGAACTGATAGTGAGCTGCACGGATTGGCAGCAAAGCTGCTACAACATTCAAACAGAGAGTTAGTCTTTTTCTTCTTATAACGAGAATGACTAGAAGCTTCTTCGTCAGGTTGTTTGCGTTCCCTAATTTTTCCTCCACTAAAGCGTTTTCTTGAGGTAGAGAAATGAGTAGCATTCGAAGCGTTATGAAAGGAAGGTGAATCAAAATGATCCACCTACTTGGGAACAGAGGCTTTTGGCCGCCAAACTTGAGGGTTTTGCTGTCGCAATGCCCTTAGCTTTGTTATTACCCAGCCTGTTAAACACAAAGTCTTGGAGGCTTTCTTGTGGTTTAAGTACATGAGTGAAATCAAGCCTTTGTTTAAGGCTCTTGCCTTTACCTTTAGATTTGGGTACAACCTCAAGTTGGTTGAGAGCTGACTTTTTCCTAGTTGAAATAGGATTAGAGACATCATCTGATGTAGATGCTTTCTGTTTCCTACGAATAGATCCTGAGTTTGATATTGTTGAAACAAGTTTATCTGAGCATCTAGCTTGACCATGGGTTAGACGCTTGCAGATGAAGCAACACTTAAATAGCTTTTTGTCGTCAAACTCAAGAGAGACCATAGATTTGGTTTCGCACTCTGAAAACGCATAGCTCTTTTGAAAATGATCGATCCACATGTAACCATACACGAGCTCAGATATACTTAATTTTTGCGTGAAGTTCAACCTCTTCAATCTTGCCAATAGTTGACATAACATATTCAACTACTTCATGAGTGAGCAGGTGTAGGAGAATGTTGTTGATTATGATCCAAAATGCTATCCGGGAGAGGAATTCTGGTGAAAGCGATGCAGACGATTTCTCTCCAGTGAGCATCCAACATACATGAATATGGTACTTTTCTAAGTACCACATCCAATTTGTCGCCTACACTTCTTCCTTTAGCTCTTCCCTCAACTTCCCGGATTTTGGGGAGACCCAACACAACTCCAACCACTTTAATAGTAAAGGGGTTTAGGATTCGAACAATAATATTGTGATAGTTTTCTTTGATAATATCCTGGTTAGAATTCTCAGGTATGTCAATTGAATTATCAAAATCAACCTCGTATTTGTCTTTGAGTTGTTGGATGATCTCTTCATCCTTCTTTCTATTACCACGTCTTATGGAGAAAGGAATGGTGGAAACACCCTTCTCTAAGACAAGCTACAGAGCCTAGGAATCCCAGAGGTAAAGAAAACAGATGGCCAAAAGAGTAGAGCTAGCGCAAGAAGAGACCAACAAGACAAGAGTTAAAGAGGAGGAGAGTCTTATCGGGAGCTTAGGCGCAACAGATTGACTATACTTGCAAGCTAAGAATCCTTCATTAGCATTGATTTGGACTCCAAAGACAACAAGAGATGAAGCAAACAACGCTTAATGAAAACCATGGAGCAATAGAGAGGAGATCCTGAAGATTGAATGAGAAGAAGAGATGAAAAGTGCTTCAGATATGGATTTGCCATGAAATTGCCTCTCTAGTCGCCTCTTTAAACCTGATATTTTCCTGTTTATGCTGAATATATAAATCCTTCTTCTTCTAGGTTATCTTTCTTTAAGATTCTTCAATCATAAACAATATTGATTACAATAGAGATTATTGTTGCTAAAAGCACTAATACCTCCTTAAAACTTAATAATATTGAATAAAGTGAATTTTTATACTTAATTTGTGTTTTTATTGGAAATTAATAGACTTCTCAAGTTGATTGATTAATTTCGTGGAGAATCTGGTAAGTTTTCTTTCCTAAAGCTATCTCTTGTTTTTTTTCTTCACTTGATTCTGCAATAATGGTGGTTTTTTTGTTTTTTTAAAAAAGGTATAAAACATTGTAGTGCAGAGATCAATCGATCAAACATAGCATTGATTGATCGTTACAATTATGTGTTTAATTTCTCCTAAACATTCTTTATCTTAAATATGTGTACTATTTACTTACTTTATGTGATGGTTGTTTATTTTCTTGTTCTTCTGTTTTCATCTTTTTCCGCACATTTTATTTACCCATTGTTTTCTCAAGAACCAAAAAAATATTTTTGATTTTTTTTGGTCTATTAGCACCACGTTTTTCTTCTCGAGGAAGACATCTAACATTTGATATTTCTGCAGGAGGCTCAAAAAATCAATATCTATAAGATTAAAAGATTCTCAATAAGCATTGTACCAATAATTCTTTGAGTAGTACAGATGTACAAGCTTTCCCAAAGATAGATTACAGCGCTTCGCAACAACAACAAGAGCATGTTCACAAAGTATCTTATTAATATCATACATACAAAAACTACATTTTTTCTGTCAAAACAAAAAAATAATAAGTAAAATCCCTTAATATAGACATAATGAATAAAGACAAAAAATATAAATCATACCTCTAGCAGATTAACGACATAAATAGAATCACAATGAGTGACATGACTACGTTCCTGATTGATGTGTTGCACGTCAAATGTGTTGCCAATATTTGTTCTCTCTACCAAAATTATTTTCACTCGAGGTGTGAACAATGTTTGTAGTGCTATAGCACGTTCACGATGTTTTGTGAATCATCGTGCAATCAACTTGCGTAATTCTTCCAAAAAGCAAGTAATAGGATATTATTGAGCAGTAGAAAGGACTTTATTAAGAAATTCAATTATGCTACTCATCATTATGATATATTTGGTGCGTGGAAAATTTGCTCTATACCATACTCGAACACAAGTTTTCTCCAAATAATCTGCAAGTTTTGGATTCTCTGTATGGATATCCTCAAAATTCTCCGAAACTCACAAAATCTATAGACATGTATGGCCTTTTTAACAAACATCAAGGATGTATTTGAGTTTTTGAATCGTGTGATAAGATTCTGGAAGAGATGATAAGTACAAATACCCTTATTAGCTAACAGAAACACCTCTCTGACAGATTTTCCAATTGATTTATGTCTATCTGATATAAATACCAACTCTTCACTATCAACACAAACCAACCGCAACTGATTTAGAAACCACTTCCACAAAGTATCATTCTCACAGTCTATAATTCCAAAAGCCAAAGGAAAAATGTGTCCATTTCCATCTTGTTTGGCAACTACTAACAATATACCTTTGAACTTTTCTTACAAATGAGTCCCATCCAATACAACTACTTTCCTTATGAAATGAAATTCAGTGATCCATGTAGCAAAAGCAACTAACAAGTACTTGAATCTAGCCGCCGAAGCAGCATGAGCGGGCTTCTTTTGTTTGCCGCATTCAAGTTTAATAATTGTACCTGGATTAGTAGAAATTTTTTTCCAAATAAATGGGAAAATCCTCATACCCACTCTCCCATGTACCATGTACCATTTCATGAGCATGCACCAAAATATGGTACAATTTTGAGTAATCAATAGAAATACCTTACATATTTTTCATGACTTCTATTATATGTGCATGTCTAATCCCGACACCAATGCTCCAAAATTTTTCTAAAAACAACTCTCCAATACATTTTGGAGTAGCTTGTCGAAGACGAGCAGACCTTTTTGTAATAAAAGATGTATGAAAATCTATGCATTTTCTTATTTTAAACTGAGCAATTCCATGAAGTGTTGATGCATGAATCCTCCAAGTACAACTAGGGATATAACATTGCACTACCACCAATAATTTCGTCAACTTGCAAGTTGTATAATCATATTCTCAAAAATTGTGATCATACGCAACTTTAGCTGCAAATCATCCTTGCTATCATATACTTGCCCTTTCTTGATACGCTCAAAAGCTTTTGAAGTTTTATGAAATAATCAAATAATCATTATCTTGACCTTCATCCTCTGAAGATGATGCAACATCACTACTGGGACCACATTGATTGTCCCTTTCGTCACTATCAAATGTAAAACTTTGTTGCTCATATACACCATTATCTTCAAGTGTTCCACTTTGTACTTCATCATCAAATAGTTTATATGGCATACCACTTTGTGCCCCATCTTCGTAACTTCTATCAAGTGTACCACTTTTTTCTTGATCTGCACTAAATTCCTCAATAGCGCCACTAGCTTGCTCATCCTGCTCATATTCGTCAATTGTGCCACTTTTTCATCGTTTTCTTCGCATATATTTATTTTTCCACATGTTTCATTTAAATCAGTACATTTCTACACAAAAAAGAAAACAATTATTATTACTAAAATTCATATAAACCAACGTGCGTGGACTTGGAAAAAATTAATTGTATCAAATAAAATAGCACAGACTAATCGATGAGTACACTAAACGTTCAATCAATACAGCATGCTAAAAGGAAATAGAATTATTAACTCCGTGAGTAGAGATCAATTGGTCTAGGCACTGATCGATTGATCTGTACATCACGATGAAAAATACTTATACGTCGCAATAAACAGATCAATTGGTCAATGCAATGAACGATCGATATGAAAATCTTGTGTAAGCAACCTGAAGGAGCACATACCAGTCGATCTCTACAAGGACCGATCGATTTGTACTCCACGAGTTTGCTTAGGCAATTATTTTTGATCAATCGTGCACTTCCCTTACTGATCGATATGTTCCCTATGAAAATATAATATATCGATCATTCAAATTGTAGACCGATCTATTGATAAATCAAGCAGAAATTACTCTACCAAAATTCCTGCAGACTTACTCTAAATCTGTCAAACTGTGGTAGGCTTGCATTAAGTCTGTCAGATTCCAGCAAACTTGTAGTAAGCATGCCAAAATCCGGCTGACTTGCAATCTGTCTTCCAAATTCTGGCATAGCTGTAGTAAGCCTGCCAGAATCTCGTAATCTTGCAGTAGGTGTTCCAGAATCTTGCAGATTTGTAGTAAGTATGCCAGAATCCCGCAGATTTCTAGTAAGTTTGCCAGAATCCCGCAGAGTTGCAGTAGGTCTGCAGAATCTCACAGACTTGCAGTTGGTCTGTTGGAATCCCGCAGACTTACACTAGATCTGCCATAATCCCGTAGACTTGCAGTATGTCTACCAGAATCCCGTAAACTCGAAGTAAGTGTGCCAAAATTCTACAAAGATTAATTCTTGTTTACTGAAATCCTAATTTAAAATATCGCGGTTAGGTTTTTACCTGATTCTCTGTAGCCATTGAATCTTGATTGTTAAAACTCTAATTTGATTTCTCTTTCATCATGATATCTCTAAAATAGTCCCAAAAGTTTTGTGGATCATTAATTATGAAATTGTTAAATGAATTTCAATTCAAATTATATATATCCTAATAATAATGAGTTATTCCTCATCTTCATACTAAATTTTAAACATATCAAAATACCAACAGTTTCTAAAAATGGTTAACTAAGGAAAAAAAAGTAGGTTATCTCAATAATTTTTTATAAAGAGTTGTTTTAACAAATTATCAAATAAAATGGGTTATTGTAGTAAACATCTAATATATCGCAAGTACGTTTTAGTTTAGTGGCAGAAGATGAGATCGAGTATTACTACCTGTATTATGTAAGAATTTGGCTAATAGACTGGCCAATTGTGATCCATTGTTAGCAAAAAAAAACATCTAATTTATCAAGCAAAGTCTTGTTATGGTTTATCTTTTGTCATTGGTCTACAAAGTCCACATATATATTTTTCTCTTTAAAGGAGAAATGTGAGAAATTCTTGAGTTTTCCATGGTCTTCTTATTCATAATAACAAACTAGATGTGGACCCGCGCGTTCGCGCGTGTGGTAGGTTAAATTCTAATTTATAGAATTTAGGAATAAAATAAAAATAAACTGAAATACAAAACCAAATCTATTCATAGAAATATGAAGATATATTGACTAATCTTTTTCTAATAAATCAGATTACAAAGTGTAAGCAAATCTTAATGTTTTTAATATTTCTGTTATAATCGGAAAAATTCAATCTAAAGAAAAAGCCCATATCTATTTTAATTCGTAGTTATGGGCTGGGCCTTAACAAACAATGTTTTAGTCTACAAACACATTTAATTACTAGATTAATGTTTATTTTAATAAATTAAACATATATTATGAACTTTAATCCATTTTATACATTTATTCTAACTAACCTCCATTTTTTCCAACATTGGCAGGTAAATGATCTTTGTTTTAACATACTTAGCATCTCTGAGATGTAATAGAATCACTTTTATACATAGCATCCATAACCTTATTCCTATTTTAAATATTTTTTGTGTGTGTAGATATACAATGATATAATTAAAAGAAAAAAAAAACTTAGAGCTTTTTGTTATGATTATCCGAATCTTATGCCAGAAGAACAAGTATATACATTTTTGATATGGGATTACACAAATATCTAAATATCGACTAATATATATGTTGATTCGAGCCGTATTTCATTAACTGATCAACAATTTTTTTCTGTTATTGGGCCAAATTACTTATGATTATGATCTAATAATACATAGTCAATTTCGACATCACAAATTAAGTTATGTATTAAAGTCTTTGTGATGATGGGCTTCAAAAGTTAAGTTGCCCAATTGAAGGGAAACCAAATTAAAAATGGCCAATAAAGACAATCCGTATTTTAAGGTTGTGAGAATAAATGTTTTTGTCTATACAGAGAAAAGACAAAAGGTTGTGTGCTTTAACAGAGAATTTGGACAAACAAAAGTGTAGACAATCGCCAAATCATTAAGTATATGTTTCTTTAACTTGTGGTAGTGAAATGTCGCTTTCGGTTAAGTAAAATTAAAGTTTTATATTTCTTTCATAAGAATTTATAAACTGATTTTTTAATTTCATTTTTAAGAAAGACTAAATTCTTGAGTTTAAAACCACGTTAAGATTAGGCTATCTTTCATAACTTGATTAGCTAAAGTATTCTCCTTATAGCAAACATAAATCAGTAATAGTTTCCACAAGAAAAATTTAGTGTTTTATTCTTTTATAGAAGGTCTACTTCGAGTTAACTTATGTTTTGTTCGTAATATAGTAAATCGACGTTCTTGCTTTATCTATCAGATGCAATCTATAGGAATTAGTTCTTACATGAATGAATGTTATATTTATCTCTAATTAAAATTTTATGATGAAGAAGTTTAGGGTACTCTATATTGACAATGTAAGCTAAAAATCTTTTGACTATTTATGTCATAACAGGTAAAGGATTAAGAAAGTGGTATCGTTACCAAAATATGTTCTAGTTGAAGTGGCTAAAAGAATAAGGAAACATAATTTTAGAGAATTTGGACCACGCCTGCTAACTGGTCCCAAGGACAGAAATATAGTGTATGAAGATAAAATGTTAAAAGAAATCAATATGGAGGAATTCACCAACTCAGCTTCTAAAGAAAATGTAGGTACTATCTATAGTCCATTTTACAATAAATGTTTCCATGCATGATATATCAAAGCTCAACGCGTGGAAGGACTAAGACTTGGATTCAGACATGGTCCATCAGATTACAATCTTGGTTTGATGCGAAATGCTAAAGGACATATCGAATGCGCAAAGTTTGCAGTTGGTGTGTTTTCCATATGCTCAAGATATTATGAGGAAGACAAGAAAAATCTAGGATTACTAAGGAAGAACATCAAATGACTTGATTTTCTCGTTCGGATAAGAGAAAGATCTATGCAACAAAAATATGATATTGGTCCTCCATTGACTGGAAACTACAAATAGATGTTTCAATATTCAGAAGAAGATATCCTACAATTTGTCCCATATTCATGTAATCGTCATGATGTACGTTTCAATTTTTTGGTTATCTATATTTTGAGTGAGTTTGTCAGTTATGCTGAAAATGTTAATTTACAATGATTAAGGTTTATATTATTAGAAATCTTGTAATATAAGTTACAATGTAAGCTTGTTTTTTTTTTTGATATTCATGTTATAATCTAAGTTATGCAATCATTTATATTGTCATAAAAAAACTACAATTCAGTGAAAACCATAAAATGTTTGATCACGTTCGTTATTCTTGTATGTTTCACTTTACATAAAAAGTTTGTTCTAGTTGAATTTGAAACATATATTTGTAACTTTGGAGACAACAACATAAAGTTTTTCATGTGAAACCATGGTCGATGTAAAAACAAAACCAACCTTAGAAAAAGATTGTATTTGACTCTTGTAAATGGTCATTGCAAAAGCCACTACTAAAATAAATTATATTTTGTCGTATAACACATTAAATACATTCTGATTCCTCTAAATAAAAGCATTTTCTATTTAAAATTTTAAGCAAACATAAAATCATAAAAACATATGCTAACAAACTAAAATGAAAAATTAATATTCTCATACTTTTTGCAAAAAAGTAAATTTTATAAATATTTTAAATAAATATTATCCCGTATAATGTATTACGTTTAGACCATGTGCGAGAGTTATCTAACATGTAAATTATACTTTTCCTATAATTTAAGAAATAAATTTTATGATCCAAGTTACTTATGCATTATCAATTGGAAAGTTGGATAAATCTGATTGAAGTTTGGATTTCCACTGACCAAATGGGTGTAAATTGTTAAAAACATAAACACATTAAGAAATTCGGATTTCTGTGAACAAATCGAAAGGCAAACCATATCATATCTGAATTATTAAGGGATATTTTTGTACAATCATTCAGAAAACCTGATTAGTACTTGGATAATCCACTATTTTCTGGGTAAATGTAACAAAAAGACTAAATTGTCGTTAATAAATTTGATGGTCTTGAACAAATCAAAGGGTATTCAATGTTATTACCAAAAAATTCAAGGTTAAGCTTGTGAAAATCGGGGCAAAAGATCCCTGGTAAATATAGTAGATTACTAGCTTATCAACACATAATAATTCGTTTTTTCAACCGGATCAATAAGATCTGATCCATAGCCCATACTCAACTCATCCCTAAAATTCCTTTAATCACATGTAATAAGGAGGAGTCGAACTCCGGATGTCTGAACCATTAACAGGGGCACATAACCACCATACTGAGAAGAGCTCGGCTAACTCATAATAATTTACTTCAGTAATTTATAAGAGATGAGTAATAGTTCATAAACTATTAATGTAATGCTCTTGAATAAATGCCGAGTTGCTCGCAGTCTGGTGGTTAGGGTGATCCAGCTAATGACTTGGTACCAGGGCTCGATTCCTACCCGCTGCATTATGTTAGCTTAAAAAAGGGGTTTTAAGGGTGGACTTTAGGCTATGAATCAGGTCTTGTCGATCCAATGTTGACAAAAAAAAAATCATTAATATTCCATAATTTTTATTTATTTATATTAGTCAACTAATATTAAATACACACCACAAATTACCAAAACTTTGTTAAGATTTATGATTTAAAATAAAAATGTTAAGGAAATAAACTAAATTCATAGATTAATTTACCATATTATATATATTGTCATATTATTTTGATCTAGTATTTACAATTACAAGTACCAGCCACAATGTCTTCCCCATTAACACTAGTTTTTCTTCTATCTCTCATTGTAATCAATCTCTTTCATGTCTCAAACTCTACCTTAAGACCTCTCGACACAAATCAATGGTGTGTGGCAATCCAAGGTGCGACTGATGCACAACTTCAAGCTAATATTGATTGGGGTTGCAGTCTCGGAAAAGTTGATTGTTCACCAATCCAACCTGGTGGAGTTTGCTTTGATCCAAATACTCTTTATAACCATGCATCATATGTGATGGATGCTTTTTTCCAGAGTCAAGGGCGTCTTAAGAAGGCTTGTTTTTTCAATAATTCCGGTCAAATTGTTGGTGCTGATCCAAGTTATAATAATTGTGTGTACCCTTCTTAGACACATTTAATCTATATTAATTGATATTGTGGAATGCATGGTCTAATGAATGATTTGTTATTTCAATATATTTCTTATCAAATAATACAATTATGCAAGGTTAACTGAAACTAATCAAAATTATTCTTCATTCAATTTAAGTTTTGTTAGGTGTCTTTATCATAATGATTTTGCCATTACATTCAACATTTTGGTATTATTTTTTATAATTGAGTTTCCAAAAGCATAGTCATTGTAACTTGTGCTCAAACTCTTCAAAGACTCAAACAATATCCACAATATTTGGTATCTAATCTCAAGTAAAAATAAATAATAAGATAAGATGAACAAATTTGAAAAAAAAAATGAAAAAAATAGTTCTAGATCTCAACCTAAACAAAACTTACACTGCATATTACTATTAGTTCACAATCAAACTATTTCTGTTTGAATGATAATAAAAATATTTTGATCATTTGCAATACACGCATAATCATCTAATTAGCTATAAGATGTTATGTTCAACAATTTATAAATATAATATTAATTGTAGGCAATATAATTTTATCACAACCAAACCTATGTTACTATAGATGTCAAAAATCAATCATAAGTTTACATCATGGCAAAATAAATGGTTTTCTCTTTCTTTAATGTCATACATATATATTTGCTTCTTCTTCTTTTTCTTTTCATGAACAAGACTATTTTGGTTGATATTCGTTTCAAAATATCATGCACAAAACCGTCATAATTTTCTCATTATACAGCTAGAAAAATAGTTGAAGTCCTTTTGTCCTAATGAATGAATAAGAAAAAGTTGAAATATGCCTGAGGCCTTGTGAAACAAAAATACATTGCTTTGGTCACCATGCAGATATAGATCATTTATTTTGGCTCATTAGCATATCCAAAAGAGTGTATATATATATGGACTGTATCTCTCCCATATTGGTTTGGCTTTTTCTTCCATGAATTAGACATTTTTGGTTGATATATTTTGTTCAGAAGAATTTCAGATAAACCGCCACCTTAGTACCAGACAGAAAACTGTTAGATTTATTTCATTTGAAAAAGATTTGGTATCTAAAAAAAATATTTTATTCAAGTAAGTTAAATATTCAACCATCTAATATTTCCTATTGATGTTCGACTTCACATAGTTGTATAATTGTAGACAGTAGGGTTCGGACTATGATAGAAAAAAATTCTATATAACTTTGATGCAAAAACAAGTTATTTGATGCAGCTCAGTTAATTTCTGTGTTTCAAATTGCAGTTTTTGATTTAAAAAAATTCACAATAATAAAATGAAAAAGCATATTTTCTATAAGTAAAACGTTTGAGAACAACAGTTTACTGAAACAAAATAAATAAAACATTGGAGACTTGATAAAATATCATATCTTTTGTTTTTCATAGCTTCACATGTACCCAATCTTTTTTTTAAAGCAAATACCCATTCAATTAAAATCAAACTTGGTTCAGATTCTCAAAGGTTTGGGTCTTACTAAGGACTAATTTGGCTGCTTAGTCTGCAACTAAATTGAACTCTCATTATATAAAATTAAAGTCGATTGCCTTGTACTTTTCAGAGAGTAAATGAAGGCCTTCAACGATGCCATAAAAGCCTTTGATATGGATTTCATTTCGTAGAGCTAGGATCAACTGCACAGAGTCAGAGAAAACGGATAGTACACATAGACCCAATTAAATGACATGTTCTCTTGCTAAAACTCTTCATCAATGAATTCCTTTCATATATATGTCATATATACTGTAGTTAAAGATTACTGTAGTTAGAGATTACTGTAGTTAAAGATTATCTTTGTCTGTTGATACAAAAAAAAAGATTACATCTGTTTCAAATATAATATGTTTTAGATATTTTTGTAAGTTTCACTTTATAAGGTAGATTACATATTTTTATGAAAAAATAAATATATTTGATATATTATGAGTATTAAAATTTTGCAGTATTTTAAATGATTGGTCGAATTATGTTAAAATAAATTATCAAATATTGTTTATTATTAAAAACTTCAGTTTTTAAATATATGTGTTTTAGGTAAGTCTTATATTCTGAAATAGTATGATTTTTTCTAATTTTTTTTTGGTCAATAATATTCTTATTTATAATAAAATTTCTAACTTAATTATAAAATCAAAATTTTACTTCATTAAGTAATAAAAACTAGGTAACAAAT
Organism: Lepidium aucheri; assembly: GCA_900406435.1. Classification (NCBI taxonomy): domain Eukaryota; kingdom Viridiplantae; phylum Streptophyta; class Magnoliopsida; order Brassicales; family Brassicaceae; genus Lepidium; species Lepidium aucheri. Next base: position 20,859 of record OVBA01004746.1, read on the forward strand.
TATAAACTTTTCGTACAATACTTTGTACGTAATAAATTATTATTATTCCATAATTTTCATTAGTCAAATATAGTCTTAAAAACCACAAAAAACTACCAAATTCTTTAAAGATTTATAAAGTAAAATAATAATGTTTTATGGAAATAAATTAGATTCAGAGATAATTTTATCATATAATATAAACTCATATCACTCTGATTTATTATTCACAATCACAAACAACATCCACAATGTCTTCATCATTGAAACTTGTTTTTCTTCTTTCTCTCATTATATTCAATCTTTTCCATATCTCAAACTGCACCTTAAGACCTCGCGCCTTAACTCAATGGTGTGTGGCAGCTGATGGGGTGAGCGATGCACAACTTCAAGCTAATATTGAATATTGTTGTAGTTGGGGTAGAGCTGATTGCAGACCAATTCAACCTGGTGGAGTCTGTTATGAGCCAAATACTCTTCATAACCATGCATCATATGCGATGAATGATTATTACCAGAGGCAAGGTTTTGTTGAACAGGCTTGTGATTTTAATCATTCTGGTAAAATTATTCATGATGATCCAGGTTATGCTAACTGTGTGTTCTAATCTTAGACACATATATATATATATATATATATATATAATCCATATTTATATTGTAGAATGCGTGGTCTGATGAATGGTTTTGTTTTTTCATAAAAGTTTTCTTATGAATAATACATCATGTAAGGTTTATTAAAATTGTTATGGAAATAAAATTGCTATGGTGTAATGAATGTTTTTGCCATTACATTCAACATTTTGTTACTCTCATTCATCCGAGTTTCCAAAAGCCTTGTCACTGAAACACATGTACTAAAAGTCATCAAAAACTCAAACAATATCCACAAATTTTTATTTTCAAACATCAAGTTCAAAAATTAGTAATATAAATAAGAATCTACTTCTACATCTCAAAGTAAATAAAATTTATGTTGGGAAAGTATTTTTGGTTACGTGGTTAAATGTAATCTTTGTAGTTTTCCTAATGAAATTTAACTTCACAGAGTCGTGCTTGCCCCACATAATATTATAAAGATTTAGAGGGGCTTGACCAGCTATTTTCAATATAATTTTTTACCAAAAAAGAAAAGAAAGTTACACTAGCTATCATCATATTATTTATGTGAGACCCAAACTTGAGACCCAAAACTTGAGTTTTGAAAACTTAATTTCGTGGCCCATAAGGCCCATCAAGGGGAGGTGATTCAAATTTTGAATGAAAAAAACGATTTGTTGTAGAAAATAAGAGTTTGCAAACTAACCTTAAAATCATGTCATGCCTCCTATATAACCGATTCATCTCTTTACTTTCTCCCATCTTCAAACTCGAGCTTCCAATTTACGGTTAGTGTTCCTCAATTTCATAGAGCCAATTACACAAGCTTCAAACTAATAAGGAATCCAGTCCAAACAGCTTAATTTCGAGGCCTATAAATTTTGATTTACTCATTTGTTAATCGTGTTTAACATATGTGTGGAAAGACCTTCCTCTCACGAATCTGTAGCCGCAAGC